>JBCAUG010555729.1:0-14675 GCA_038406175.1 Haplosyllis leylae | reverse complement strand
AGATCCCTGTGGGGCTCTCAACCTAGATGTGCAAGATGTGTATGCGAATGGCTGCACCGTAAATGGGCCGGTGCAAGCCAAGAAAACAAGAATTGGCACAAATAAATGTAAGGATTGTAATCTCACCTGCACATCATATCCCGAGGATTCATCGTAGAAAGAATGTGCATCAAACCCTCTTCTCCTCTTAAACCTAAGTATAAAATTAACTAGAACTAATACGGATAGACAAATTGCTCATGAAGTAAAAAATTAAGGAATTCCTTAAAATCTCCGATGTACATTCAATATTACATTCATTTTAAGTGGGTTCTTTCACAATAGATATCAGGGGAGAAATCTACAGAGACACCAATTAGGAAACAAAATTGGTGATTAATTTTTCGTACGTATTGATTGGTTTACTTGTAAACTCAATATCTATGTTACCTGGCCGCATAGGTTCTTTTTCATTGTCGCAGGACTTCTCAGTGATAGTATCTAATGATGTCTCCAGTATTACGCCTCTGCTCCCACATTGTTGTGCAAACGGATTGTTGTTCATCAATGGATCCATCAATGCAAGCAGATCAGTATTGTTTCTGTCGATTGCTGCCAGAGTAGGGCAGCAAGGCGGTAGTCTTTCTTTCAGGACGCACTCCATCAACTCCATACTAGCCCTACAAAAAATTATTTAGTAATATTTCTTTGCATTTACGTATGAATGAAAGTCATAGCAGTATTCATATCCACAAAATTAATATTTCAATCCAATGGTACGCTTCAATAGCAAATACTGTGTAATATTAAAATATGCTTAAAATATGCTCACATATAGATCTACTTATTTTAAGAATAGAAATAGATCTAATAAAATTCCTACCTGCAGTATTGTTCATGCTCTATTTCAGACATTGTACTGTTGGTGTCCGCACCTAACTCTTCTTGCATGGCGAGTAACTGAACATGTGTGTGGTTACAGTGTTCTGCAATAATAAAAATTATTAAAGTGATTGAGATTTTTACTGTGGTCGGAATGAGATAATCTGAATTACGGTTTTAAGAAAGTCGGATAGACATAATGTCCGTGTTTGGACGAAATATTGTGATGTGAGCCGAAGTAATATGGCAAATGATTACTGGTTTATTTGCATAAGTTATCTTACCTGGTACCCAAGACTGGCCTTGTTGAGATGCTGTGTTGTTGTATTCTTTAGAACAGCCTACAGTTTTAAAATTCAATTGAATCAATGGTGATCTGTCTCTTTTTCGGGAAAAGAAAATATTACTCATAGAATTTGTACCCCATCGTAACTATTGTTATTTTGGCTTTTAAACGTCAACAAAACTATATACAATGTTTGTTAGTTTTTTTGAAAAAAAAAATATGGATACTTTTTCTTGTGAGCATTTACAAGCCAACGAAAATTGGAGGATTGGGAAAAAGACTAGGCAAATAACCTTCACACATTATCTGGTGGAACAACATCATTCTATTGTGTTCGGCATCTGGAGTGTTTCCATGGTACTTCTCGGGAAGGAGCTCGACTCCTGCTATGCTGGACATGTCGCGTGGGTGATTAAATGAAACGACTGCCAAGGGGTCGGTGTTTTGACCAAGCATCTCCAATCCACAGTCAGGGTTGGATTCCAGACATCCCATGTACTCTACGAAGTCTTCGTCACTGAACTCTTTGCTGTATGCGAGTGAAACAATCAAAGATGGTTCAACAATTGATTACATTTCCAGGCAAAGTGTTATCGTAGTAAAAAGAACCCTTTTTGTCGAGAATGACCAATGAACTGCTTATTAGGATATATCACAGATGAATACCTGCAAGTGAGTTCCTTTATTTCTTTGCCAATGTCCATTGACATGAGAGATATTTTACTTAATACTGTACAATTAGTGATAAACCTGGCAAAATCACATGTTGCTGCTGTAAAAAAAAATTGAATAAATCAAATTCCGATAAATGGAGCAATCTCGGATGGCTTTCGACAAATAAAGTAAATCTTGAATAATAAATACAGATCTGCCCAACCTTGTCGCTTACGTCTGTATTGTGGTGGTGGTGTTGTGTAACTACAGTCTTTACCCTAAAATATAAAAAATAAAAATAACTTGACAATTGTGTACAACTATCCCGGAACATATGAGAACACATTGCGTGTTTCCATATTATTAGCTCTCGAATGAAAAATTCGAGAGATTAGGTGGTCCTCTAGATGAAACAGTGATCGTTTCTGTACGAAAATTCAGTGTCATAATATCACATCATAATATGGTGTAATGATGTCATTTCATTCAAGAGCTTGGAAACTGTTGCCATACAGGGTTGCTTTATTAATTTTTGCAAAAAGCTATTTCCATTTGCTTTCTTTCCTCATTCGCCCAACAAAGATAATTTTCAAAAGAATCAACAACGTAAACATTTGTTTTTGTTAAAAAAGTTAGCATAATACGGTAGCTGTAACTAATCACTGAAATTAATTGAATTAATTTCATACATTCTTGGCTCAAAAGCAACGCACATATACATCAGTGCATTTCACAACATCATTTATGGCAAGATGTCTGATGTATATTTTTCTGTAGCATACAAATAAAAGAAGTCTTCAGCAAGTAAAATACATCTTCACAAGGTCTATTGGTTGTGTAGTTTGGAGGACGGTCCGTACCGACGTATGAGTAACACTGAGGCTCAGGGAAACAAGGAGAAACTTCAAGGCATGATGGCCACACCTCAACACAGTATGTTCCGTCTGGACAGTAGTGATCCTGCCAACAGTTTGGTCATTTTTGTGTTAAATTGAAATTATCCTGTTACATTGGTTTGTCAAAAAAGAACCATACAATTAATTATTTTAAGCCTCTGAGTTGGGAAATGATATAGCTGTTACAACAAAGTAAAAAATTAATCCCGCAAAAGATAAGCATAATGTGTAGATAAATATTACTTTGTTAGTCCGCACTTGCATACATTTTAAGTGAATGAAGAATATCTTACATCACAAGAAGTGGCTACACATGTTGGTCGTGGTCCATAGGGAGTGTTTTCTTCCCTGCATCTCTTGTTGGGCTCACAATAATAACCCTTGAACAACAGTGAATTGTTGATATTAATCAGCAAGTTTATAGAATAATTGATTCAACATAGTTTTGGCTGACTTGTTTTTAAAGTAAAGAACTACTAAGTCTGATCAGAATTACACGTAATTCATTGCGAAATTTTGGTTCTAAATTCTGTATAACATTAGCTAACCAACAAATATGAGTGATCACACCACAAAATGTCTCCTTACCTTCCGGGAGATAATTTGATAAATTTTGACTGATGAAATTTTTGTTTAAAAATGTTTCTTTACTCTTTACAAAAATATGACTATACAACTATCGTTCGGAAAAAATAGGGCATAAGACACTGATCAGCAGTGTTCAGCTGTGCTTCAACCCTATTGCAGACGTAAGAAGCAGGTGACTGAATGTCTGTTTGCATGAAATTGCCTTATTCTAATGCTCTTCTGATGTTCCAAAAAATAATTATTTAAATCAAATACTCTTATTGAAATGTCTTACATGACAAACGTCGGCTATACATCTTGGCTCTGGCCTACATTCAGCATAGTAACCACATTGAGAGTAATCCAGCACGCATTTCTGAGCAGAGTTGCAGTGAGAAAGATAGTAATCCTGAAACAACAGAATAAGATGTCAATTGTTAAACTTCTCCAAGTGAGTTGATAAACACTAAAGCGGATGTTTTGCATTGGAGCTTGTTTTGAAAACTACAAGCAGAAATTTACGATAATCGGTTGCATTGTTCAAAAATCGTCTTGATAAAAATCTACAGTGCTAAGAAAAATGAAACTGACGTCACATGGATCGGGGCGGCATTCACACAGTTCATATCCATAAACGTCAACTTCTCGGCCAAGTGGACAGTACAGGTCAGGACAGTCTGCAAATGAGTTTTGTCATGAACACGTTACAATCTCAGACAGTTGGGGTAAAGGAGGATCCAAAGGTGGTACTGATCTTTAATGAATTCTGCTCGAGTTAATTTTTATTGTCCTCCCCGGGGGTGGGGTTGTGTAAACTACACTTTTATTTATCACTTTTTCTCTTATCTACCTATGTAGCATTGGAAAACAATAAAATTTACGAACCAAAGTAGCCTCTTAGCATCTTGTCAATCACCTGAAAGTATAATTAAACAAAGTAGAATTGAGGGTCTATCCACACTGAGCGATAGTGTGAGCGAGAGCGGCATCGCTAGAGAATAGGTCCTATTGATTTATACTGGTATCATTCAGACCTGAGCAGGAGCGGCATCGCTAGTGCCATCACTTGAGAATGGGTCCAGAACCCATTTGATATTTTGCCACTAGCGAGACCTAGCGATGCCGCTTCTGCTCCCGCTCACGCTATCGCTTGGTCTGAATGGAACTTAAGGTAGTGCAAATAAGGTAGATTCCATAGATAAAAAATTACACACATGCCATTACATGAGAACTATTTCGTGTTTTTACCTCTGTCAAATAATCCTTGTCCAAAGAGCCAAAGGTGCTGTGGACAAAGTGCATAGTTCTGTTAGAGATGGTGCAGTTACCTGAAAATATATGTCAAAAACGTGTATTGATTGTGGTTAATTGATAAAGTGTATGTTACTCCTGAAACTGATGCCAGTGTAGCATTCTGATTTACACAATACTACTGCGCACAAAATGGGCAACCCCCAATGGATCACATGTTTATGTGTGCTCCCTGACATCCTCGAAGGTTGTGCAGTGCATCGATTTTGGTGCTCCAGGCAACCCGGGGCATACAGATACATGACTTCTTTTTGTGTACTCCCCATATGCGTACTGGAAAAAGGAGGCGCATCAAACTACTATACCGTATCTGCATGACCAATAGGGGATTCAAGGGGTAGGTACCCAATCGCCAGCTTCCGCTCCCACAGAACTGTCTTTAATTTCAGTGCTTTTAGAAAATTTAAAATATAAAAAGTGCTGACACCCCTCATGCGGGGAGTCCTGGATCCTGTTCTGACAACAGAGGAAAAGTGGCGGAAAATAGAGATCAATAGTTGGAAATTCTCTAGTAATCAAACAGCATAAAGAAGAAAGAGAGAAATTCAATTGTCGACACATTTAAAATAAATTTGTGAACTCTGGACAATTGCTCCAAAACGTTTATTGTGAAAGAAAAGAGTTCATTTTCTTTGTTTTTCTTACGACCTATAATGGCATTTACATACTCTGATCCATCATGTCTCTCATCTCACATTGCAATCCGAGAGACCTCCTCAACAGACACATATTTGTCTCATGTAAATAGTGGGTACACCCTGCCAACTTCTCCGTGCACTCCTCGTCAGGAACAGCTATCAAAAACAAAAAGAAACTGTTATTATCAAGGTATTATAATGAGATGAGGTCTTCAAGGGTTGTACATACTGAGTATAAGCAACCAAAGTACTTGTTATTGCTAATTTTAAAGCCTTGTTAACACCTACAGTTGTAGTTACCGTTGTCTTAGGTAGCACCTCTGATCTTTTTAATGCAGTTTAACGTGATAGCTTGAGGCGTGAAAAACCAAAGAAGCGTAGTCAACTCAGTTTTAAATGCTAAGAAAAACGGTGAAAAAATGTGTCAATTGTCACTAAGACTAACTTATATAAACCGTCTAGACATACCATATTCACAATGTTTGCCTATTCTGTCACGTTCGCAATGGCAGAAGTAATCGCCATATCCTTTTCCAGTTGGGATACATCTGCCTCCATTACACGGATTGCCATGACTGCACGGTCCGTGACAATACTGGTACATGTCATCCATGATATCGCGAGTGCGATCAAGTATCGATCCATACCTATCTTTTGGACATTTGTCACCGTTTCCAGTCACACATTGGCCGCTGGACGTTACCAAACTGAAAGTTTAAAAAGTAGAAAAGCTAATATTGTTTCATGATTCCATCTGGATTAGTTGTGGTCTTCTGGTATGCCATGAAGAACAAGCTAAAATGGTGGTTATTGACAGGAAAACACTATTTACCTGCATTGAAGTTCCTTCATAAAGGCCACAGTTGTCTTCACAAACTGGTGTCTTATTCTGCAAATTGATGGAGGAGGTGGCTCAGGTCCGTAAGTTGGGTATCCGGTGTAATATGGATCTCCAGTGGGATATGGATCTCTGGTGTAATATGGATCTCCAGTGGGATATGGATCTCTGGTGTAGTATGGATCTCCAGTGGGATATGGATCTCTGGTGTAGTATGGATCTCCAGTGGGATATGGATCTCTAGTGTTGGATGGATCTCCAGTGTGGTATGGGTCTCCAGTGGAATATGGGTCTCTGGTGGGATATGTGGTTTGTGGATATGTGATGTTTGGATCTCTGGTGGCATATTCAGTTGTTGGATCTTTAGTAGGTGATTCTGTAACTTTTGGTCCTTCAGTTGATGAGTGATTTTTGTTATCATCAGGTTCTTGAGTTGGAGTTAGGAATGGCGGTGGCGTCATTCTTGGATCAGGTATTCCTGACGTATCATCCATATCACAGTCTCTGTCGGAGTGAGTATAAACGCTGTCCAAGTATCGGTAGACATGGTGTTCCTGTTCCATGTGAGGCTCACCTCCTCCAGCCACTGTTCCAAATATATCTGACATCACATGCATTAAGTGGTGGAAGTTTGTTTGGCGGAAATCAGGCTTTGTGGGTTTAACATCATCATTGTTATAAAACGTACAAGCGAAGACAGTCTGAATGCGATCCATGTTTCGTAACACTTCGGGGCTTAATGATGAAGCTTCTTCAAAGATATTGAGAACTTCTTCAACTCTACGACCTTCCGACAAAATATTTAATACTACACAATAGTCATATGGCTCAACGTCGTCTACTGATGGATCAAAGAACCGACGATGCATGAAACCAATCAAAATGTTTGCGATTTCATCACCATCCTCTCCCTTCTCGAGATCTTGTACAGTACGACACACGACTCCGTGAGGTATTACGGATTGATGGTCACTAGGATCAATTCTAACGTGATCATCGCAATCATTGTCGTCTTTGTCATCATATCGAGGCTCAGGACACCCGGGCATCGGGAAGATAGGACACAAAATTCTGTCCACTTCATAATAAGGCAGCATGTAACGTAGTGTGTCTTTTAGTAGGTAGTAAACTGTCTCCTCCGATTCTGCAATACAATCAATAAAATGTAAGGGGACAAAATCAGTGATTCTCTTTTAAAAATCAATTGGTGATATCTTTTGAGACCATCTATGTTCGTGCTCAAACACTGAAAACCAAATAACTGTGTAATTTTATGCCTCTATTTTTGGATTTCCCAAAGTGCAGTTTTGTTAACTTAAGAGTTAGAAATATACTAACCTGGCAACACTTCCATTAGCATAGGAATAAATGCAGATAAAAGAACATCATTTCCATTCTGCAGAAGCATTGTAGCTATCCACCAAATAGCTGCACGAGATCCTTGCTTTTGTGCCATTGTGCGTAACTGCACAGCAAACAATGGTGGGTACTCGGGTAGAGGTTCCATGCAGGTTGTTCCACATCCGTTGGAGCAGCACTTACTCTCACCGGGACACATTTCATCGTGATCACATTCTTGAACACATGCACCAGCACCGCCTGCAACGGACGGACATCGGCCAGGCTTCGAAGGTGGAGGGGGAGGTGGTAGAGTGGGAGGCACTGGAAAATAAGATAACTAATACGTGAAGTAAATGCTGAATTTTTCAGACAAGGGAGTACTATGGGTGACAAAGAAGAAATCACAAGAAAATAGGATCTACCTCTATTTTGGATGGAATGCGATTGTCGTGTTGTCCCTTGAAAGCATAAATTTCTTGTTCCAAATTCTCAAAATATCTTTCTTTTGTCATAAGGTAAAAATGGACTTACTTGAACAATTTCCTGTTATCAACGTATCTGACATGATGTTCAGATGGCATACTTCAAGAGGGCCGCAGTCCTGTGAAACGCAAAATGGAAAAGATTGACTGACGACCTCACAAATTTGATTTGATTAACAATTACAATTACAAATTTTAAACCTTTTAGCCACTTTGGCCTTCCAGCAGTAATGATTATTTTTAGAGAAAAAATGGAGATAAGAACACGGATAAATTTGGTTAATCTTTTGAAGGTAAACGCTTCTAAAACTTCCAAACAAGTTTCATTTTCCTGAGAAGTTTGTAAAAATAGAAAGTTGACCTTGAAATGCATCTGTAATTAATTTTGAGTTACTACCATGAGAAGAAAGGAAATCGTCGACTTAAATGAGTTAGAAATTTTGAATTATAAAACCAGTTATTATTACTCACAAGTGTAATATCATTGCACATGTTATGCATGACTGAGCCCCATTGTAATAGCATTGATCTTGTGCGCGATGAGAAGCAACGAATGAACATTTAGATTATTCTTAACCCAGAATTAAATTAATTAATTAATAAAACCATTCCAAATTCAAATTAAGGATGACAATAAATGTAGACCATCATGAAGGAATTTGAGATCAAATGTGTGAAACTCGCACCCTGCAGTATGTTGCCACTGTGTCATTTGTTGGACAACAAGCGTGCCAAGCATCTCTTGCACTGTGAGAGCACTGGAAGCCTGAGCTACAGTAATCACCACTCCTGTTGCAAAATCCGTGATGCATGCTCGGCAATGTTCCCTCAATGGGACAAGCTAAGTATAAAAAAGATCAATCTCAGAAATTGGTTTGGAAATTTACAATTTATCTGTTCTTCTTCTGCAACATGCTGCATCAAGACTGCCTTTATGATAATACTTGTGATGGAATAAAAATAGAATGCAGACGTACCTGGAAGATATTCCAGAGAATGGTCGTACGCAACACAGACTTTCGTTGTGCCGTTGACTAAGAGACTTCTGTATCCCATTCCGCACCTTCCCATGCCATCTGGCAGAATGTGTTCTACAAATATGATTTTATGTTTAGAAACTCGACAGAATGAAAACTAATAACAATAAACTGTATGCATTTAAGTAGACGAAGGGTAGCAGGCAATATTAATTGCATCTCTCTACCTTCGTTTTCTTTGTCTCCTCTCCCTGGTTCCCCTCCTACAAGAAACAGAAGAGATTTGACTAAGTTTGTTTCGACTGGGCATGCAATAGATCTTCAGTGAAATGCATTCATTAGCCTCAGCTGTGATGCATCGTGTGATTAGACCCTAACAGTCTAAGCCTATGTTGTGCAACAGTAAAGTCACTGCAGGCAGCACTTAAAAACACAAATGGTACCAACCTCATAGAAAGTACAGGCGACAGTCACGAGTCCAACAAAAGTGGCAACAAAGGATGGTCTACTACTATGCAAATTCATCGAAATAATTTTGTTTGCGGCAAACAAATTTATAAGAGACAAAATCAAACCTTCCTGGTCGTCGAATATAGGATCCAAACAGACATGTCCACATCCATTGAAGCAGCACTTTCTCTGACCAGAGCACTCTCTATCATTGTTACATTCTTGGATACATATTCCCGCACCTAAGGGAGCAGGGCATCTTCCTGGTTTTGTTGGAGGTAGTCCGGTTGAAGGTAGTCCGGTTGGTGGTGGTCCTGTTGGAGGCGCTGTAATTAGAAGCATTCTATGTACTCGCTGAAAACCATTACTCAACCGAAAGATTAAAAGAGACGATTGAGAGTCTTCTTGGTACATTCAGAGATTTTGGTCGGGTTGTCATCTATGCGGCTTAAATAAGTTCAAAAGCAACATAGACCAGATGGAAAAGAAACAAACCCATTGGTTGTATTAGAGGAAACATTCGGGTGAAGTTTTCGCTTGCTTCCGGCAGCCAATCAAGAACTTCTTGGCTGAGTTTCAGGGTCACGTGATTGCCGTCACCCAACCCGCTGTAGGAGTAATGGTTTGCAAGTGAATTCATCAAGTGCAAAACCTCAGAATAACACTTGTGTGTCTGAAAATTATAAAATCAGCATGTAATCGCATTTCGTTTTCAGAACAACTACTTTAACAGTAACAAACTTTGCCCCCCAATTTCGTCGCTTAATCTTTTTAAACTATATTTGTAACAAAATAATTAGGGATCAACTTTACAGTTCAAAGTCAAAGAAGTTCAAAGAATTTCAAAGTCTTTTTGACGCACCTCTTCAGGGCGACAGCCACGGGAGTTGATGAGATCCAGGCGCCATCGGAAGTTTCTGGCTACTAGAATATACCTTTGGCCATAGTGTCCACAGCTTTGCCCCAGATTCATCAAGCAAGGTACTGTTGTTTGCTCTAGATAACTGTAATGGTACAGATACACAACAAAAAAATTTAAAAAGAGAATATATACCTGTAACACTTTCACAAATTCATAAACATCTTACCTAGATCTCTAAAATTTGTAATTTTTTAACATCGGATCATATTTCTACTGTTTTTAGCTAAATTCCAAAATACTTATCCAGGTTACGGGAACTGATGTCTTCATCAATACATAAAGCATCAGTACATAGGATCACGCCATATTTTTTAATCAGATTTTTAGCTCGCATGATATTGAAAAAAATTAAAGAATATTCAATCAATAGATCTGCAGTTCATCTTCAGAAACTTACCTTGTCAGAATATCCATGGAGTCGGCTTCGAAAGCTTCATATAACTTGTCTCCAAAATCAACATAACAGTTTGCAAATGCAGAAAAGTCGCATTCAGGTGTAACGTCATCATCATCAGCTGCAATAGTTTGATAAAAATATTACTGTATTATGAAAGAAAAAGAAAAGAGACAATTGATTCAACCAAAGGATCATTACTGGCTTTTTTGGGGGTTGCGAAAATATAAGGTTTAGCAATGGTAGAGCGTCATCTTATGTTAAAATTTCCAGTTGGACCCAATAGAAATGCTTCATTGCCAGACACACCTTTTTTTGTCTACCCTTAAATGGTCTCATGTGGAACTCTTCAACCTGACAATTTACAATGCCCCCGTGTATCTGAAATGCCTTAAAAAGCTACTAATGGTGTAATTCAAACCATGCTACTTACGTGGCACCCATGTTGGTCTATCATTGCAGCCATGGTTTTGGCAGCAATATGTTTGCGGATCTAGACTGTTAGTACACATGTCTCGTGGCTTACAGCTCTTCGTGAGGGTACTAGCAGAGTTTCCTGGCTCCGATGAGCAAATCTACAAAGCAAATTCAATTCTCTGTCAAACATGTGGGATTTACCAAACAAGAAGAAGTAGATGAAAATAATCACGCGATCACTTCCACAAATTTGTGTATTTTTGTTCAACAAATAAAATGACAGAAGCTAATAATGATAGTCTTTACTAGCCATGTCCCCTACTTCGTTGGGGTGATGACGTTTAAATGCCAATGGCCAATGACACTGTCATGTTGGAAACATGTACAGAAAGGGATCTAATATTTTCAGGTTATATATCACTCACGTGTCCTTCTTCACATTCTACCAGCTCGCATCCTGTCAAGTTCGCGGCGTTCATACACTGGTAACAGTATACACGGGGAGGCGGAGTCTTCACTGAAAAAATAGAGAGTTGCTTAAGTTATTGGCAGAAATAATGTGGAAATTGATTACCAATTGTTTGTAGATAAAGTAGGCGACAATTACATTTTATGATGGATTTTTGAACGTTATAACTAGTGTTGTCGCACATTTCAATTTCTTTGCAAATGAAGAAGGCGACTCTTTCTGAGGCATAATTTTAACTAAGTTGATTTGATCCATAACATTGAATACGACAAATAAAAGAGATAAATGAGCTTACTTATTGTTTGCCTGCATTGACTTTCCATGTAACTAACTGTATCCTTCATGAAAGAGACCAATTTGTAATTTGTACTTCCAGAACAAGATGTCAGGTATTTACTATTACAGAAGACAGCTTCATTCCTGTCAAAACAATGCAAAATGTATTTTTGATTTTTTACTCATCTTACGTGAAACAATGTTATTCTCCTCTTAGATCATTAAACTGGAAAGACTGCTCAGTAATTCTTCAAAATGATCTTAAGATCCACTGAAGGTGGATTCTAATATTGCATATTTTGTTAAAGCAAAACAAATAAAACAAAACTTTTACCGGCAGAAGTGTTCTGTCCACACGTATTGGTAATCGTTATAGTACCCTGACGCGAGGAAGGCATTGACGGCGTACTGACTGCAACTCTGGTAGCTAGCCATATCGCAATGTGGAGCTGAAGATGAAAATGGACGGTGAAATATATTTTCACGTACACAGTTATGTTCTGATTATTCTAATACATTTTACATGTGTCAGTTATCTGATAAATACGATCGGCAAAAGATGGTTAAAGTGAGATACCAGTGGCATTGTTTGAACTAAATAATTACTGGCCCATTTTTAAAGTTTTGATGCAGGCTTGCTGTGGAGGAGAACGGACGGGTTGAAAAAACAATTGAAAATTCAATTTAAGACGATTTTGGGAAGTCATTCGGAATAGAATGTGCAAAATACATAGGTTTGCCTCTATTGTAATCATTCTGATGTCTCTTTATTTCTAAACTGTCTTCCGTGGCTTGATATGCGTGATTAGAGGTAAAAAATATCAAATGATTCTCATGTGTCTTATCTCAGAAAAATGAGAGGGAACCATCAAGACAAAAGGTCCAGCCCTTATTCTCTTACTTTCAAAATATACCTTTAACTTCCAAACAACAATAAAGGCTTCTTCACACTACATGGAACCGGGACCAGAACAGGTACAAGGAACGAGACCGGGATTAATGGATCCTAATATATCAAACAGAAATGTTCACACTGGTCTGAGACAGGGACAGGAACCTGACCCATTGTCTCCTATTGTGCCAGTCCCGTTCCCTGTACATGTCCTGACTCCGCTCCCGGGCAGTGTGAATGAGCCATAATACGTACGGTATTGACAGAGAGGTCCGGAATATCCATTGCTACAAGATGACGAACACTCGAAGCTGTTTTCGGGATGAGTGGAGCCATCTCCATAGCTGGGAGTTCCATGAGGACCGCAAACGGAAGTCGACTTACAGACCTGCTCAACTCTCAACCAACTTGTTATTACCTGGAAACGTGGGTAAAGACCGATTTCTTTGACATCCATCAACAATAAGGAAAACGATCTTGTAACAGAAAAGTTAACGTTAATTTTATGCTTTGAAACTGTCAAAGAGATACCTCTGTGGACACCTCTGTGCTTATCACGTTCTGGAGGGGAGTTTTGCACATGGTGGTCGCATCAGCTAAGCACTGTGAAAGATGCTCTATCCGACTGTTAAATTCAAATACAAAGAAAATATGTATCGATTCACAGATCATATTGTTTTTTTAACAGACAAATTACATATCTACCTACGCTGGTGGGATAATTTAAAAAGGAATTCATAAGTACAATTGAAGCGATGGTACTTGTGAGTGGCTCGCCTCGGCATTTAACGCAGTGATCTTGGTACTTACAGGCAGATGGGTCCGACGTAAAACCTGGTGGGAGCTACCTTGTCGTCGTATCCAATTACAGGATAAATTGGCTTGTGGTAAAAGAACGAGCTGGTGAAGATGGTATTGTGCACACACCTAGAGAAACAAAGTCACATTCTAGATATGAAGTGCTTAGATCTATGTTTTTTGTTCAACTACGCCACCTTAACTTTGAAAATGTCTAGTGCGTGCCAGTTCCACACGTCATTTATCTTATAAGCATTAAGCATCTTTCCGATGACGAGAATTTCGGCGTTATCTTTATTTAATGATTCGAACATTTTATGATGAACATGACCTATTTTTCCTCAAATCGATACAAGGAAATGTTTTCTATCTTTGAAATCTGTTGAAAGTCCAAAAATTGATTCACGATTAATAACCCATTGCATTGTACTTACTTTACCACGCCGTGAATGTCGCAGTCTCCGACTGGAACAATGATACTGAACACTGATATGATTAGTACCACATCACGACACTGTGTTGCATCCATGGTTGTGGGGTACACCTCATGCCATAGTCTACATTTATATAAAAGTAGGCATAAGGATGAAGCAAGGCAAAGAAGGAACGAAAATGCGGGACTTTTTTTTGCCTGGCGCAACCTTACAGTTTTCATTAAAGTGGACATTCTAGATTTCCCTCAACACAAATTTCATACTAATGACTGCCCCAACAAAAATGAGCAAAAAATAAGTTTATTCGATGAAGATTATATCTCTGTAGATTCTATAGATTCCTAGTTACTACTCATATGAAGAGAAATACATGACATCTCTAACATTGACTGCATGTAGTCAAATTGTTTGGTTCCACACATAAGATTCTAGCCACAAGTGTAAAAAGTCATTACCAGAAATAGTAAATTTCCATGGATAGTAGATCTACATAAATCCTTGACCATATGTAGCAATTGCCCCCATAAGTGACCATAAGGAATTCACCGAATTCAGTGAATTCATCAACAGGTTTATGGTGGGAAAACTCGAATATTACTAAGTCGACGTAATCACGGTAAAATGACTTATGATGTGCGAGGTCTTTTGGTTGCGGTAGATCGGTGTACTACTCAGGTACGGCTGAGTGTGATCTGTGTCTCGGGTAACCCTCCTAGACCTCCGGTACCTAGGATCCTCTGAGGAAGGTCTTACGTTCGGTCACACATAAGCA
>JBCAUG010555618.1:0-14676 GCA_038406175.1 Haplosyllis leylae | reverse complement strand
GCTGGACCTGGCTCGGGTACTCAACCCCTGCCCCCAGCTGGACCTGGGTCAGGTACCCCCCCTGCTGTGGACTGACAAACAAACTGAAACTATTACCTTCCCCCATCCTTCGGATGCGGACAGTAATAAGTAGCAAGCACGTATGGGCCATATTTGGATACTTTTAACAGGATTTGAAGTGACGTATCGACATGCTGTGCAAGCCAGATTTGTTCAGTACATTTACAATAAAGCTACCAACAATACTGTCAAAAGTATAAACAACCTTGGTCGTACTCTATGTATGATTTGATTTTTCTAAATCCGACATCATGGACATGCGGAATAAATAGATACATGATCTTACGTAATGTCACATACTGTCTGTAGTTGTAAAAATCTTTGCATTTTGTAACTTTCTTTTGGGATTTGGACATATTGTGGCTGAATCAATACAGTACGAAAAGTAGATCATGTTCAAACAAAAAAAAAGTCACGGGTTAAAAAAGCATGTGACATTATTAATCAGCGATCTGCATCAGATTTGTAATGTACGAAGATATATACCACTTAAGGACACGTAAGTATAACCTGAATACTTCTAAACTTGTCACTTCACATTTTACTTCGAAAGTCCAGGATTCTACTTTTTTCTGTGTCGCAATGCATTTTTTATCAATGACAATCGTGGGACACTGGTAAAGCTGATCAACAGCTGTGTATTAAAACAATTGTTTAATCAGTCGTCAGCTGGACATACGAAAGACAACAAATGCGTATTCTTTCTTTTACTATCGATAAAATGCTGTGAAACCTCATTCACACGCGAGTTTTTAGTTTCAGTTACGAGCTTAAAATTATAATTCCGATATTTCCCTTTCAACAATTCAATAAAAAAGAAGTATTGGTGAAATGTATGGAGATTTTAAACAAGTCCCTTTGGTTAAATTAATAGACATCCACAGAAATGTTTCAACTGCAGATGTATGCCTTGGAATATTCAATGGGAAAAACACTGCGTGTTCCAACTTTACACTTGAACAAGTGAAGGACCTGGGTAGCTCGTTATTCAGTAATACTGATTTAATTAAAAACATCGATTTATTGTCTGTTTGATACAATTTAATTATTTGCCATCAAATTGTTCTGTTGTAGAGATCAGATAATGTCTGAATGTGCGCTAGGGCACAAATTCAACAATTTTAATGTGTGCACTTACACGTTAGGCCTTACAAAACCACAAATATCGCATATTTGCATGAATATTAACCGCAAACAGCCTTTAGGGTTATGTAAACTGGCATCCTCATTAAATAACACTTCAACAAGCACAAGTTTATCATTATTGCAGTACATGTTCTTTTGGGCATCCATCGAAAATATATATGACATGTAATGCAACCAGTTTCTTATACACAGATGCAAGAACAATTTACAAGAACACAGTGTCTGTGAGAAGATTTACTGAACAACTGGTGAAGTTATGCATCTCTGAGGAGCCATCCGAAGACGTCACAATCGTTCTAAAAGGAGACTAACCATGCAGGGAATAAAAATACATCTTTAGAAATGTCAATGGCCTAATGCACCTGTTTTTTCCTGAATCCTGGGTTCTTGTATGTGACAGAAAAAATATGCTGAATGTTAAAAAAAAATACGCGCACATCAGCTGCAATAGTAACATTCACCCACAATGGACCACACAACTATCCACCTGGCCAAAATAAACAATCATTTATCATTGCAATTTCAGCAACTTCAATATACACATACAGTACATACTTCATGCAATGGTCAATTGATGACACTGAATTTGCTTTCCGTATTTTTTTGGCATAAAGTAATCTAACTAGAGCCAACACTTACAATGATGATCGATGGATTCAAATGTGCTTAGCTTTCTAGAACAGCTTAACTGTCCAGTAAATCATTATTTCTAACGAAAAATGATTGATCAGAAAATAGAATTCAGAATTCCCAAAAGAGTTGAAATTTGCTGTTGAACCGTGAAGCCATCTGTTGAATAGCTGTCAGTATCGATTCTACTGACAAACGACATTTATTAACATTACAATACACGTGCGTCAGCTGCCAACTTATTTTTCCAGCTTAATTTTCCTCCCAGTCCCTAATGCCGCGTTCACACTGCACTGGACCGGGACAGGGGTGTAATGTTCACATTGCACAGGGACTGGCACTGGGAACGAGACCTGAAAATATTATGCATGCAATTGAAATCCATTGAAAGTACCACAGGAAAATTTTTCAGGTCCTGAAAAATGGGTTGGAAACCCATTGACAAATTCCCAGTTCCCAGTCCCAGTGTCTGTGCAGTGTGAACAGTTCTGTATAATATATAGTAACCCATTTTTTCCGGTCCCGGTCCCTGTCCCGGTCCAGTGCAGTGTGAACGCAGCATTAGTATCTTGTTGCCAAGATGAAATCAACCACAGTACAAAGATTGATCTGTTCTAGTTAGCAATGGAATCCTATCTGGGCCTATAGATGAAGAACAGAAATTATCGTAAGCCATAATTTGAAGGTGTCAAAACTACCTTTTTTTGCGGAAGTGCTCAATGTTAATAAGCAGGTATACCATTCGTGCATAAAGATAAATATGAAAGCCCACACTATCGATTTTTTCCTGGAAATCGGTCTGCCTCCATCATTTTAACCATGTTCTCCAAACAACTATATTCCTCGAGATATTACACGGGTCAAGTAAGGTTTTCATTTTTAAAATTCAAATGCCAAGGGAATTGTCCCAATCGCTGAAGATGTGGGCTGTATAATTGTGTCATTTTTGTCAATTTTCTTTTCCAAACGAGGTTCAACAGGTTCGTAAGGTATTCCTTTAACTATATTAGTCTATAATGTATTTTGGCACAGCATCTTCAAAATTTGTAAACCTGGTTTTTGCTGTATGCCAATTCTGAACTCTCCAATGACAGCTTGATTCTAGAAAAATACTTCTAAATTGTAATCGTATCTCTAGTACCGGTAAACGTCTTTAATCGAAAGGAAAATGTCTTTACTTGGCAGGATACTTCGTATGTCCATATGACATAAGGACAGTTCTCTTACAATGTATCGACGCCCAAATACCCACTTTTCCACACTGCTTAGACCCGTTCACACGGGACGAAAGTGAAAACGAAAGTTTTGCTTGATGTTTGGGCAATTGTTTGTTAAACTCGAGATCTTTTGGGAATAGTACATCTACGCCATGGGGAATAAAGGAAAACTACATTTTTTACGCTGTTTACTTCAATTTTGACATGACATCCCAAACAAACCTGAGGGTGGGGCTACCATTTCAAAGAATAGAAGGTCATTGATGACACTGCCAAAATCACTCAACCATAAACAAACTGTCACTTGTACTGTCAAAATTGAAACACATTTCTTTGAGGTAAGTGGGTGTGTCTGTTTAAAAAATTCAATCACCTCGAAAATAAACCAGTACATTCCTAAAATAATAATATTTTCATAATTGTACGAGTTAAATGTCGCATTCTGAGGCAGAAAAACGTTTCCATATGGTTGGTTCAAGGGCCCATGTGTTTGAGGCATGACTGACCTAGTTTCATAGAAACCATGTTGGATCCATGTGATTAAACTGCCGACATTACCAGTATTGTTTTTAAAACATTACCCACTACTTCCTGTTGTAGCAGTTCCTTTATCTTCTTGTTTATGTCAAGTAAGTGCCTTGTTTTTGTGAGGAAGTTACAGTTAGGAAAAGGGGGCGTTTCCCTTTCCCTGAAATTGAAAGTTGTTTACTCACGGTCTGCTGTTCAGTGGGTGAAGATGGAGTCCAAACATCGCTGTGAAGCAGGTCTTCAAATCCAGACATTTCTCCATTGAAACTTAGCTTATTGCTACCACAATCGCCGTAGAAATCCATTGTTCGTATCTGTCTCCAGTGTCCTCAAGTGTTTTTGGGAGGCTGGAGGCAGTCGGTAGGCAATCCGGTCGGTAGCCGGGGTGTGTCTCACTATTGCTTCTTTGCTTCGTGAGGTTGAGTTGAGAGAGAGAGACAGTAATGCGCACAGAATCCCGCGGCCTCACCACTCAGTCTTCTCTGAATTTGTAGATCCGCAAGAAGAAAATGTTCAGAAATAACAGTCCATTTTAAAGTCTATAAATCCATACTTGTTTTCCGGATGGGGCTGCAGAGTAAGAAACACTGACTATGACTCACAGAAGCTGGATTTAGAAATGAGAAATTATCAGATGGTAACAAACTTATGAGACATATTCTGGGGCATCCACCGTAAAACTTCCACGTTTGCCGAGAAAAAAATATCGACCAATAGGAGGTGGTCACAAGGTTTTGTTTTGACATTTCTTGTAAACATTACCACGTGGTAGGAGTCACGCATAGTAATAAGTGTGATGCAACAAGTATTACCCTCGATAACAACCAGAAAAGAACAATAAAATAAAATAAAGGAAAACGGTCTATTTCTCTTTCTGCATTCATGTTGAAAATTCCTAATTGGCATAATAATTCATTATTATGAATTAAATTATCACAAACAACACACTATCTCCGGAATAAGAATTTATTTATCAGGCGCAAAACAGATATAAATATGACTCAATGTAGCGAGAAAGTTGTTATCAGTAACAGGTATAGTAATAGGTGAACGTTTGATTTAATCACATGCGTTTTCAATCACTTCATATTTGGACGGATATTTTCCCATGCTGGTGTAAAAATATGTATCACACAAAGCAAGCCGTTAAAATCCTGTACAATGGTGTGTTCTGATACTTGAAAATAAGAAACTAACAGATGTAAATGAATATTTTTATCAATTGATATCACAGATAAAGGTTTCCCTGCGAATCAAGCATTTGGTAATAGCATAAAAAAAAGCACGTTTCAGCATTTTTAATGTTCACAAAGATCCGAAACGCTTGGACAAATGCTTGTCGACAGGACGGTCAATACTGTCAAAATGCATCAAAATTAATTGTTTATGTATCAGTCATATGTTTCATACAGTTTGTATCATTATGTCCAAAATGGAAAGCAAAGAAAAAAAAACCAAAAATGGAGCATATCAGTAATTGAGCGCGCACATGAGTGCCACACCCCTCTGAATCCAGTGCTTTTGTTCCTTATCTGACGGTATCTCCACCATCAGTACGAAGTTAGTAGAATGACCGGTCGTCGATAACGTTCCTGAAATGAAAATATGACATTTGTAATGTAGAATGCACAGTATTAAAAGTACATCGGAAGGAAACTCCTGTTACATATATTTTTATCTCAGCTGTGCAATTCTCAAGAGACTGAAGGCTCTCGCAAGTTGATTGATTGATCGTTCATTTCGTCAAATTTAAAGGCACACATAACTTAATACACTATTTTATAAACTTGTCTGTGACAGTCCATTGTTACAATGTAATAGCTATTCACTTTAATGCAAAATGGTAATAGTTTAATAATGATCCTTTGTTCTTCCAAATTCAGTCAAGCTTAGGTTTCCGTTTCATGAGTAGATGGTCACTTGGATTGGATGGACAAAGGGCCAAACTCTTTTAACTGTGTGTGTCATATGGTTTTTAACAGCTGAATCAAACACAGAGAACTATGGCACTCCAGATTTCAATGGCATATTGTTTCGGCAAGACAAAAAAATTATCTAACAGTCATCACATAAAAGAACTTTATCAACTAAGCTAATTAAGTTAATATTATGATGAAATAATGGTTCAAAGGAATTCGCATAAAATTATTTACTACGGATGAGTGAACATTTGAGATTACCTGCTCTGGTAAGAGTCTTGTACACAGGGCAATCATAAATTCCCTCGGATGGCGGTTTTCTGTTTGCCTCAGGTATGAGCCACATGCAGGGCATGTCGGTATACAGTTCCTTGGGACGGGACTCTACCAGGACAAACGAGGCAGGGTCCCATCGCGCACCCTCGACGAACAGACCGCTAATGTAACACCCATCTTCTGGAGGTTCCTTCAGTTCCTCTTTCGATTCTCTCATCACCTAAAAATAACGTCAAGGATGTAAGTAAACAATGGGAGCATCTCTTCCTAATGTCAGAGTCTCTTTTCATCCTTGTTTTATCCACAATGAAGGGAAGTGGCGGATCTAGGGGGCGCAAGTGACGCCCCCCGCTCTGGATGAAAATGTCTTCATTTTCATGCAGTTTTCGGCAAAAATTGGTCAAATAGTAGGTTGGAAAATTCTCTCGGAAATTCTGGATCCGCCACTGAAATGGTAGATACAAAAGCAGTGACATTTAATATGTACACTTGAAACATACGGACAACCTGAAACATTTGAGATTACCTTGAAACTGAATGATATGGTATCAATGGAGATGACCTTCTTACGCGCATAGTTCTGCAGTGTTCCCGTGAGGAAGGCTTGAGGGAAAAAGAATCCGGAAATCCAGAACACCTATAAATACAACAAAATACTTAAAAGACACAAAATCAATATTCATTTGTATTTTTTTTCGAAAAATTTCCACAGACAACAAAACATCTCTGACATTTAATGATCTATGTGTTTTAATAATTTTCTTTTTTTGGGTACATTTTAAATTTCCAATATTTTAATATTACTCATACATATCAAAATTCAAATTTAAATTCAAATTTACCGATGGTATTCCAGTATCTATCCAGTGATGTATGAACTTCATTCTCTCTACCAAATCTGTCACCCACGATGCCAAAGGTTTAAGGGATGGATAGGCCTGTAATCACAAGACATACCCGCATACATACCTTCATGTTATTTCAGGACATTTTAGACAGAGAGTGACTAACAGCTGACACTTCTGATATAATGAAAGCAATCACAAATTTCTGTAAGTAAGAATATGAAAAATAAGACCAGAGTCTTATGACAGTTTATATCTTCATGGTCAATCAAGATTGATGCGATTATTTTTGTTTAAAATAAATAAAACTGCAATTGTACTGTAGTTATTAACCCGAGGTGTGATTTTATATTTTAACCTGTTGGATGTACTATAGTTTTTTACTGATGAACTTCTCCAAAAGTTCAATTATTTCCTTTATTTTCTACTATTGAGTTTTAGGTATTGATTTTCCTAGTTTAATCAACATCCAGTGTTCAAGCATCTGTATTTGAACTGAAACGTCAATAACATCTGCTGTACTGACGTTAAAGACTAGGATTTTAAACGAACAAAAACGTCCCAAAATACAAACGTTTATTTCATGGAAAGCTCTAATTCGAATAATGAATTTAATCGTCAATAAATCTTTCAAAAACACAAGATAGATTCACACAAACAACTATTTTCAAACCCTTTAATCAAATAAATAATTAATCTTTTTTTTACTTTTAATTCTTTTTTTTTTTGGTAATTTCACCCGTTTGTTGAAATGTATTGATCTGACGAAGGAAGCTTTCCTTTTGAGAATCAAGTGCCTACTAATAAGGAACTTGAGTGTGAATTTGTGGTCACTAATAAATATTTCAAACTAGGACGTCGGAAATTTTCACCATTTTACACACACAGAAAAAGTCTCATTACATGTATTGATTGGAATAATCAATCAAACGGAAAATGGACATATGTAAAGGAAGAGCACGACAAGCGCACATGCACATACATAGAAATGATCTGTTGACTTACGCTGAATACATTTTATTGTGGAAACGTCAATAACACATGTTGAGTTTAGCTTACAAAAGATGTATTGAGAAAACGCTGCTTGCTTTGTATGCGATTGTAACAAAAATCAATGTCATAATAGACATTTTATTGTAATTTTTAATTCTCAAACAGATGTGGAGTTATTTTCATTCGATTGCTATTTTAAGGTATTGATTAAAGATGATGAAATTCCTGTACGAACTTCAGATATGCCATTTTGTGTAGGAAGTTTGAAAATGATTTAAGAATACCAGTTTTCATAAAAATATGTTCTACTAGTCAGGTGATGGAAAACACAAAATGCAGCAAAGATATCAAAAGATGTCTTTCCTATATTTAATACAACGCACATATGGGGTTCCCTAGAGGCAGGTTAAAATATAGGTAACAGGGCAATATATAGTTTCAGTTCAAAAATAAGTAGCAAAATATTTATGCCATTGTTTTCCACCCGAACTAATCACCCCCAGTTTCCAGATTGTACCGCACCTAATTACAAGAACCATGCGGCACATGTTCTGACACTAGATATTCCTCTCACTTGATTTGACCGTTAGATGATGGTGTCAGTAATGGCAGCCGTTGTTCTATTATACAAAGTACCAATTATAGATACTGTTCCTGTCAAGTATTAAATGTCAGTCATTTTCCCGTAATTGATTAGTGACATGTATTGTAGTGCATATTATTAATTAGTTTCTTGTCTGGATGTACTTTCAGTTTTGAAATTTTCACCTGAACATAATGGGATAATATATGTTGAAATATTCGTCGCATATGTCTACGTTTCTTGTTGTTTTTACCTTTCCAGCCCACATAGATGGCACCTGGTTGTTGAACAGTGAATTTGCCATCTCCTCGAGCGCCTGAGACATGACAACTAGACCCTTCAATGCCTTCAACAGGTCGTTCAGACTGGACTTGATCACATTCAGCAAACCATTGTACCTATGTAAACATTAAAGGTAAAACTTATTCGAAAAACAATTATAATTCAACTGTTTTGAACTGAAGAGAATTTACAACCAATACGCCCTGAAAATTGTGACTGGAAAGATTGTTCTTTCGCTGCACAGCAGAAAAAAAAACCAAAAATCCCCCAAAAAACAAAACAAAACAAAAACAGAAACAACAAAGTGGATCCGTCGTGAGCCGCCATGTTGGGCTAGAAGCAAACGGAAATAGCTCACGCGTTTTTAGCAAATATAATGTGACAGAAACAATAAAGAGGATTTAGCAGAGGATAAGAATAGTGCTAAATGTGTAGGGAGTACAAAGTGAGATAAAAAAAAAAGGAAACAAGGCATGTTCACACCACCAGCTGCGAATACAAGATCAAGGCAAAAATCAGCTAGTCAAATAAAAATGGCAGAAGTGTTAACCAACGATAGTGTTAAGTTAAACAGTATAAAGGAAATAAACAATAGTGAAAAACAAGTGCTAAAGGAGGATTATGTTAAGAAGTGGCTACAAGAATCAAACAAAATAGGAAAAAGGATGAGAAGAGCGGGATATCAAGGTGAGAGTGACGAAGAAATTACTTTGAACTTAACAAAGCCGCGAATGCATGTAAATAATGCAAAAGGTATAAAAGAGTGGATAGGAAGAAACAAGAGAGCAGAAGAGACTCTAACTAAAGGAGAAATGGCCGTAATGAGAAAAGAAAAGCAGAAATTGAGAGAAAGGATGCTGCTTAAGAGCAAAATTTGTGAACATGATGATAGATGGACCGAAGATAGTGATAGTCGGTGCAGTGTCACCACAAGTCAAGAATGGTCAAGCATGAAAAGCATGCCATTGAAATCAACACAAATGCATGCGCCTAATCATGATGATCAACCCCAACAAGAGGCAGGTTTAGAACAAACATGTATAGTCAACAGCACACCAGGTTTGATATCATCCGAAAAGTTGGAAAAAGCGCATACAGTAGTCGAAGAAAAGGGAGTGTGATTGATAGTGATGAAGAAAAAAAGGTAGAGAGCCCCGGGAAGCAAGGGCAAAAAAATCAAATACAGAGCAGAAATCTACATAGTGGGAATGCTGACAGCAACAGTAGCAGAAGTGAAACAAGACCACTCAAGGATGGAGAAGAAATCAATGGTCAAGAAGTAGAGGATAGTGAGGAAGATGAGCTGATTGTGAAGTATAAAAACAGGTTGAACAGCAAAGATCCCACAGTGATATTTGAGATGTTCGAGCTACTGCTGACGAAAATGTCACAGGTTCAGACTACTCTGAGGAAAGTGGAGGAAAAGCACGAGACTGTAAGTAACAAAATCCAATTACTTGAAAAGAAAGTTCAAAGTAGTGAGGAACTTAGCGAAGCAATGCAAGATATACAAGGGGTAATGTCCACCACCACACAGCTAATTCAGGTTGCAATAAAGTAGGAAAGACAGATTGAGGAACTGAAAAGCAAAACTGAATCAACCGAAAGTAAATTGATGAAGGGTACATTTGTAATTAAGGGAATCATAGAAAAACAGGAGGAGGACCCAACTGGGTTGGTGATGGACTTTATGAAGGAAAAAATGGAAATTGAATATGAGATCCCGATTATATCGGTGCACCGAATTGGTAGGGGTGGAAATAGACCATTGTGGTTTCAATTGATGGACAATGATGATATTGGCACTATCTATAAAAATAAAAAGAACTTGAAAAATAAGACAAATGAAAATGGTGACGGTTATTTTGTTGTTGAACAGTACACAGAGAAGGATAGAGCAGCAAACCAGAGGATACAGGATATCATCATGGAAAATAGGAGGCTACTTGCATCACACCAACTAACAATGGAACGAAAAGGTAGAGACTTGATTGTGAATGAGGAGAAATATAGCGCAGCAGTGAAAACACCATCTGTTGCGAATGTTATGCTGCTATCTGAAGCAGAACAAGGAGATATTGAGGATTTACGTTTACACCAAGGGAAATATGTAAGTGAAAAGGGCTCATCCTTTTACAGTTACTGTGCAAAAGTTCACAATTTTGAGCAGGTACAGGATCTATACTTGAAAGTGAAGCAAGAACACTTAGACGCACCCCATGTGATGTGTGCCTATCGCATTTTTGCTACACAAGCACATCTACACCAGGACTACGCCGAAGACGGAGAGCATTTTGGAGGCAAAAGAATGCTGGATACAATCAAAGCATCAGGGATCTTTAACATGGCAGTGTTTATTGTGCGTTACAGTGATGGCACCAAAATAGGTCCAAGACAGTTTGAAATTATCGAAGACCTAGTGAAGGAATGCCTAGCTTCCTACTCTGGTTCGCTGGACTATGGTCAAGATTGTAGTAAAAAGGACCAAGTATTACTTGACGCTCTCAAGAAAGCAGTAAGAATCAGAGGGAAAAGAAGCCGAGGCACCTATCAGCATAGCAGTAGGGGGAGAGGTGGTAGAGCCAGGGGTGGACAAGACATGTGAGGAAGAGCACCGCAACAAAGAAACAACCTACAACAGGAAGAGATAGATTGAACTGTAATTTGATAAAAGTATCCAACAAAAGTGACAAAGAAAAATGCTAACCGTGTGTAGCGATTACCGCACACTATTAACAGCTACATGTAAAGTAAACATTGTAATAATTAAGTAAACTTAACTATATTCTTTTCTTTTTTGTTATTAGTTCATAAAATTTAATAGCTATAAGGAAAAGTTTTTGTATAAATTTTACAAGTTTTGCTTTGCAAGAACAACAACAACAACATGGTTAACAAAAATAATAAAGCTATTCTGTCAAGTGCGTGTCGTAAAAGTGGTATGAAGGGAATAAATAAAATTTAGAATATGCTCACAGAATGTGTGTGGTCTGCAAAATAGAATAAAATGAAGAGAGGTATTCATGCACCTCAAAAGAGATGCAGATATTGTATGTTTACAAGAAACCCATTGCACAGACAAGGAACAATCAATGTGGGGAAATGAGGCAGGAATGCATAGTTCCTGGGCAAATGGAACTAGTGAATTTCGGGGGGTGGCAGTGTTAATCAAAAAGAATAGTGAGGTAGAAATTGTTAGAACACAAGGAGACAAAATGGTAGATTTTTGATAGTCCAGCTCAAATGCCAAAACGAATTGTATGTGTTAGTTAATATTTATGCTCCAAATGGAGACAGCCCCCAGTTCTTTGCGGATTTATTTAAATACATTACTGAATATGAAGGGAAAAGGATAATAGTAGGGGACTTCAATTTGGTTTTAAATAATGAGTATGACCGTACAAAAAAGGATAAAGGTAAAATTAGCAATAATGATAAAGCAAGAGAGGTCATACAGGTTTACATGGATGAGAGTCAATTGTGTGATATATGGAGAATACGGCACCCAGAATCAAAAATGTACACATGGAGAGGCAAGAGACCTCAATATGTGGCTAGAAGGATAGATTTCTTTTTGATTGACCTTAGTATAAATGGATGGGTAGAATCTGCTAATATAAAACCAGGTTATAGATCAGATCATTCGATGATCGATATAGAAATATCATCTTGTAAAACCAAACGAGGGCCAGGGTTATGGAGATTAAATACATCAGTGTTGAGAGAGAAAGAATATTGTAAGGAAATTAATAATACAATTGTGGAGGCTAAGGAGAAAGCTAGGTTCTTACCTCCGGATGTAAAATGGGAAAGTGTTATGATTGCAGCAATAGAAAAGAGCCAAACATTTTGTAGAAAACGAGCAACAGACAGACGATTTATAGTAAGTCAGTTAGAGGAATGCATAGAAAAATTAGAAAATAAGGTAAATGGGGAGCAAAATCCTAGAGACGCCGATATAGTATTACTGGAGAAAACCAAAAAGGATTATCAGGAATTTATGGAGGAAAAAGCTAGGGGAGCAATGCTCCACTGTAAAATTAAATGGTACAATGAAGCAGAGAGCTGTAATAGCAAGTATTTATTTAATTTGGAAAAGGCAAGATCCGGTGCAAAAAGTGTGGTGTCATTACAATTAAAGAATGGAACTTTCACACAAAACACAAAAATAATTAATGAGGAAATGCGACAGTTTTACAAAAAACTGTATACAAGAGATGAAAATGTTGAATTTGTGTACAAAAATAATAGCAACACTAGATTATCTGAAGAGGGTAGATATATGTTAGAACAACCAATTACAATGGAAGAACTTACAAGCTGCCTGAAAATGCTTGGCAGAAACAAAGCACCAGGTTCGACAGGTTTACCATGTGAATTTTATATAGTGTTTTGGAAACAGATAGCTACAATGGTTCATGAAGCAATCCTGTATGGACTAGCACAAGGCAAATTAATGGAAACAGCTCTGAGTGGCATAATATCATTGATACCAAAACGTGGCAAAGACACTAGAATTTTAAAAAATTTAAGACCACTCACACTGCTCAATGTTGAGTACAAACTGATAGAGAAGGTTTTTGCTGAACGGCTCAAAACGATACTAGATGGGTTAATCAGTAGGGATCAATCGGCCTTTATTAAACACAGAAAAATTTATGCAAATATTAGAAGAGTTTTTGACCTAATAAGAATTGGTAATGATGAGGACATAAATGGCATATTATTACTACTGGACTATGAAAAGTGTTTTGATAGAATTGAAATAAAATCCTTGACATCAGCTCTTAAATTTTTCGGAGTTGGGCCGCAGTTTCGACGATGGACTAAAATATTATTTAATGGAGCAACAGCCAAGGTCACTAACAATGGCTACCTCACTAACAAAATTAGTATTGAACAGGGATTGAAACAGGGGGGATGCTGCAGCCCATATTATTTCCTCGTCTGTGCAGAGGTGTTGGCGATTTTGATGAGGAATAATAAGGAGATTAAAGGCTTTAATATTGGAGATTTTGACCAAATTCTGGGGCAATTTGCTGACGACATGGACATGTATCTCCTTTGTGAACAAGGTATACTTACGGAAGTGATGGGGACGCTGGAATCCTTTCAACAGAATTCTGGTTTCAAAGTCAATTATGATAAGATGATTATTTATAGAGTAGGATCTGCGAAATGATCAAATGCGCACCTGTACACCAAGGAAAATGTTAAATGGTCTAATGAAAAATTTGAGGTATTGGGAATTATGTTATGTGATGGTAAAGAGGAGTTACTAAGAGCTAACTATGAACCTATTTTGTTAAAAGCACAAGCGGTATTAAAGAATTGGAGAAAAAGGGCGCTCAGCCTGATAGGCAGATTTTGGAATGCTGGCGGAATCCGATGGACACACAAAATTTAAAGTAAGAATTATGTGAATTATCACAGTAACCAAGGCCGTGATGACAACGAGTGATGGCACACATGAAGATGAAGCAATAAAGAATAGAATTACACCTACAAAACAGGAATCTGATCAGTATGTTATATAGAATCAACTGAAATTTCCTACTGGTGAGCAATAATCAGTAATGTTGTAGTCACCATATTGGAAATATACGCATGAATGTAATAATGAACTAGCATAAAGACTTAGTGTAAGATGAGCAACAAAAAACTCCCTCAAAAGTGCCCAGAAGATCAGTACAATATAACTAGGTTTGCTACACCTTCAAATACTCCATCATCTGTGGACACTCACGAAAAGGTGAAACAAATAGAAGAACATGAAAGGGCGAAACCATTGGAGCAATGCAGAAAACATGAAAGGGGGAAACAAACTGTGATCTGTAGTGACAATCCAAAACAACGTACACCACCTAGTATGGAACTGGAGCACACTGCTAAAAAACTTGTATTTGAGACCCTGGCCAACCCAGACATGACAGACAAACCCGAAACTACCACAGTGAAAGAAGGTGCTACAATAAACACCCCTAACAAAGAATCATTGAGTGAGTTTGATAGATTGGAAATACGACTGATTGAAAAAATCAGTACGATGATAAACCCTATTCAGAAGAGCTTAGATGACCTAAAAGAAGATTGGGAAAGCCATAAGGATGAATTACTAATGCTAAAAGCAGATAACATGAACAAAACAAGGAAAATAGAGAAACTGGAGAATGAGACAGAATCCCTGAAAAGTCGAG
>JBCAUG010555507.1:0-14677 GCA_038406175.1 Haplosyllis leylae | reverse complement strand
AATGGTCCCCTCCACCAGCCACAAAAATTCACCTTTTTTTGGTGTTTTTATTGCGCTCCCCGATTTTAACCACTTAGCGAGCCACCAACAATTTGAAAGTTATGGTTTTGTTGCAAAATGATAACAATTAACATGTATTTAAAGTACATTAAAATAAGTTGCCATTTTGTTCTGAAAAGAAATTGGAGAAACGTTGAAAATGTTCAATTTTTTCAGACTACTGTCTTATACAATTGGAAAAGATAATAACAAAAGTAGTTTATCCACTAAACCCTTGACTTAGGAATTGAGTACGCTCCTGAGAAGCGTTCATTACTAGAAATGATTGCTCTTTCGGCTGTCCAATCATTTGCACGGATACTTATTCACAATGTTGTTTTGTTCATTAGCACCTCAACAATTCTTGGTACAACAAAGGTCATTGGCCAACTTAGCGGCCATATTTGGCGATGATTGCTAGTAATGCAATGTTAGCTTTTCTGGAGCTATGTCAACTTGTCAGTGGTTCGATTTGAATGCTACCTCTGACTTAGGAAAAGCCATCTACACATATCATATCCCAAGAACTCGATTGGAGTTTGTATTCTATTTTTTTGAAACAAATCTCAAAATCTCTCTTTTGAGGAAACATCATGTCATGCACAAAGGTTACATTCATGTTAGACTGCACACCCAACATTAACGTCTTCCAAAAATTTAAGGCAAAAAACATTGATGGGTATTTTTTCAGTTGATGTACAGCATATATCTTCTTTCAGGAGATGTACAATTTATTGATGCCATTCAGAACAAAAGAAAAAGTATTGAATTTCGTAAGGGCAAACCTTAATCCCCGTCAACTATGCAATTATAATTTTAATACACGAGTCTCGTTACTTTTTGTTGACAAATTATTGAAACGTACAATGTTTCTTTTCAGCAAGAACTGCCAATTTAAGTCGGTTATTTCGGTTCTCGTAATACGCCCAGTTGTCAATTAAACACAAAAAGTGTGAGGAAAAGTACAGAAAATTCAAACCTACCACATGACAAGTGCACAATTTAAAAGACTAACTGATGGCTTGTTATCCAGAAGTGCACAATCGACCGAAGATCTTTCGGAAATTTTGAATGCCTCATGTTGGCATTATCTACACTTTTTGTCACGGGCTTTTCAAGCTGAAAAGGCATTTTTGATTTTATTCTCCTTGATGTCTTGCTTCGGTGAAGGATTTGTTAAACTTCTGTGGCAAACGAATGCAATGCCAAAACGAATGGTAGATTTTATTTTATTTTATTTTATTCTATTAATTTAACTTTTATTTTTATTTTTTATTATTTTGCGTAAATATTCACTAAAATCCAAAGAAATTACTTGACAAACAAAAATGCCATTCAGTCAAAAGGTGCACCATCTACATAACAAATAAATCACAAAAACATTTACAATAGACAAAAAAATTGTTGCCGGCTCGTTAGAGTCAGTTTATTGATTACTATGAGCTCCCCGGAGGATATGGGGGCAGGGTGGAGGGGAGCATTTGACAGTTTTATGGTAATGAGACCTAGTATATTTAAGTGTGATTGGTCAATATTTAGTATTTGGAATGGGGTGATGAGAATCCACCAATCAGGATGAAGTATGGAAGTAGGGAAGGTCTGGGGAGAGTCCGGGGAAGAACTGGGGAGAGTCTGAGGAAGGTCCAGGGAGAGTCCAAGCAAGGTCCAGGGAAAGTCTGCAAAGGTCCAAGGAGAGTCCAGGAAAGGTCTGGGGAAGGTCCAGAGAGAGTCTGGGGAAGGTCTGGGAGAGTACAGGAAGGTCTGGGGAGAGTCTGGGAAAGGTCTGGAGAAAGTCCTGGGAGAGTCCTGAGGAGAGTCCAAGGAGGTCCAGAGGAATGAGTGTAGAATGTTGACCACCATCTTCATACATTTGCATTAACAGTAAAAGCCTATTGCAGCTATGTATATATATATACCTATATATATATATATATGTATAAGAATATATATATGTAATAATATATTTATAATAATATATATATTACAGTATACATATATACATATATATATGAAAAATCAATTGAAATAAGAAATTGCATGTGTTCATTTTGAAATCGCAAAAAATTCACTATTTAAAAAAAAAACCAAGTCTTCGACAGGAGACTTCAATAGGAGACTTTGACATGAGGCCACCCATTAACTGGGCAGAAGTCTTCCAGAGGAGACTTCAAGATGAGACTTCAACAAGAGACTTCCATAGGAGACTTCAGTATGAGAAAATTGCCTGGCCTAATACATATGTAATCCCAGCCAAGGTGAACACAGAGGGCCTGCGGTGCCATGGCCGCCAGTCCCCCCTACACTGGTGCGCCTACATTCTGGCATCCACATCACCCTAATGTATTGTTGGCGTCAGCGCCCAATCATAAAGTTCCACTACTACACTCACATACAAGACCTGTCGGTGCGTCGGCATGTCGGCATATAACTGAAGGCTGTCTGAAGAGAAATCTTCAAGCAGAGACTTCATGCTTTGCTCTCATTCAGTGGAATTGTCATAAGGTCGGCATGTCGGCGTGTTGGCACAGACAGTTGACAACTAATTGAGGGGCCCATAAGTGAGCAGTGAATTATGGTCTATGATTACTGTTGGTATGTCAGCATGCCAGCGCATCGGCATGTTAGCAGTACATGGTGTTTGCAATAACGCTCAATCTTCATACGTGTACGTGCTGACGCACTGACACGCCGACTGAAATGGAAGACAAGTTAAAGCTAGTTCCAACTCATAGCTTCTTTCCCTCTGGGCTAGTCAGCGCATCAGTGCATTGGCACAATTGAAGGTTGCAATATATTCTGCACATGGCAATGTCTGGGCAGGTTTGGACTTTACTGGATGCTGAGGCTATGTCTTGCAGGACAATACCTTCACCAGCCGACACGCCAATGTGCCGGACTTCAGGCTAGAAGTCATAGATCTGCCAAGACACATTGCTGATGGCTGCAATTTCTTATGGCTATGTACCAGCATGCCAACATGCCGACGTGCCAAACAAGTGTCATTCAGGCAATAACTCAATAAGCGACATTACATCGACAGCGAAGACAGTTTTTTTATTTGTATGAGGTGCGAATGCCTCATTCATTTTCTGAGTCCAGTTGGCCACTTATTTTTTTTGCACATTTTTTAGCTGTGATCCATAATGGGGAAATTAACAATTGCAAAAGGCAAGTTATTGATGCATCGGCATATTTGTCATGTGTGAATGCTTCTTCAGTGTAGTCAATGGATCATATAAAAAGAATAGTGTGCTTTTCAATTCCATTTCTTCGTTATTGCCATGTGAAATAATGGCCAATTTCACATCTACTTTCACTGCGTCAATGCTGTATGAAACAGCCTACAGTTTGCCTTTCAGCTGGGACCAAATTTTGCCACCTGATGTGTATAATTACCATGCATTGACATGGAAAGAAACCAACGTGCCAGTTGATCTCCATATGGGAGCAGTTTTACCATTTGTGGCTTCTTGTGTGGGCCCCCATACAGGAGGTCTTTTTTTAACAAGGCCCACAGTACTGAATTTGTTCTGGATAAATATAGCCGCCAGTGGCATTGGTAAAAGCATTACCCAACATCGATTCATCATGGAGCCTCTTGACTACATGATACAGAAGGCAAACAACCTGGTACCAGATTTTGAAATTTCAAGGTTCACAAGACCAGGTTAGTTAATTTTTATGCTGTTCCTTTTGTGTACACCTTGCATGTAATAGGCCACTTTCAGGTAGTCTTTTAGTATAAGTCTTCAACCCGAGACTTCCAGACGAGTCCTCTACATCACACTTGGTCCAAAGTCTTCCATAGGAGACTTTGAGATGAGTCTTCAATAGGACACTTCGACATGAGTCTTCCATAGGAGACTTTGACACGAGTCTTCCATAGGAGACTTCCACACGAGTCTTCCATAGGAGACTTCAATACACAGTATTATTGCTTGTGACTATTTATTCCTCCTGAAACTATATAGCAGTTAATACTATTATCTTGCACATAGGCATGGAAGATAAAATAATAGCCACCAAGGGCTATTGCATTCTTGCCACCGATGAAGGTGCTGGATTTTTTGATGATATACAGAAAAAGCAAAAAAACCACAAGAGTGACCTCTCCAAGCTCAACCAGCTCTTTGACAGGAAAGGTGACAGAATGACACTGGCACAAAATAAGGAGAAAATAGTTCCCACTAATTCCACAAGTATAAGTGTAGGTGTTCAAGAGGAATCCTTCTGCGATGCCCTAGTTGATCTGGGCAAGACACTATGGCTTGATAACAGATTCGGTGAACAGTTTCTGGTAACAGCTGTTAAACCTTTCAAGTGAGTTATAACATGTATAGGTACATAGACATTTTAAGAAACTACAAATCTTCCATACAAGACTCCATTACAAATATATTTCTGTCCACAGATTCATGTGCACTGAGAACAAGGCCGCTACAAAGGAATTGCAGAGGCATTTCGATGATAACTTTATAGGCATGGTCATGGAGAAGATCTTTAATTTCCATCAAGATGTTGATATCTGCTACACCCTAGAATGATGAGGCAGAAAAGTTATTCGAAAGGATAACTGACAAATATAGCAGCCAGTTCAACTTGAAGTACTCCTCCAGTAGTCAGCTCCCCTCATCACAGCCTGAATTGGATGTGGAGGAGAAAGCAGAGTTATGCGTGCGTACAAAAGCAACAGAGCTCATTGGCAGACTGACATGTGTCCTCTGGATTTACTGCAATGGTAGGTTAATGTGCAGACAGTACATGCCTGTTTATTGGAAATTGTAATTAATTTCAGCATTACAGTTATTTATTACATATTGCAGCATTTCAGTGTCTTCTCCACAACAGTAACTTTAATATTCCTACACAAATACCACCTGAGTACGTTTCTAAAGCAGAAGCTATTGTCAGCTGCAGCTACGACCACTCAGAAATGTTCTCCTCTGTGAGTACCCATTTAATTTATAGACTGATTTCAGTTAAAGTTGCAACCACATTTTCCTTTGAAGACCACATGCTCTTTTGTAGTTTCTAGTCAGGAATGTCACGAAGAACGTCAAAATAGCCAGACCAATGATGACAAACAAGCAAAAGGTACTATAGGCAGTCATAAGGACACCTGGAGTTGTTGTGAACATTAGGACAATGGTGAAAAATATCAGGAAGATAACAACGCAAACAGCTAAAGGTACTTAATGATAACAGTACATAAATAAGACCATCCTGCCAAAATACTAATGAATCCACTTTAACATACCTTATGTTTACATTGCAGATGAACTACTGAAATTGCACAGTGAAGGTCTCGGAGTCTACATTGACAAAGCAACAATGGACAAGGATAAAGTTCTCCACACAAGGAAATGCTTCTCAGCCTTCATAAAGAATGACATCACCAAAATAGACCAGGGTATCTTCAAATCTGTCCGTGACTTTGACTGTGATGCGGAGTTGTATGAGGTGAACTATAGCAAGACCATGGACTTATCGAATAAGAAGGTTGCATTCCACTATCACCCAAACAAAGACACCTTAGTGCTCAGTGCAGAGACTAATCCTGCTCAGAGTAAGCATTTATCTGAAATTATATGAAGTCTTCAATAGGAGACTTCACATGATTACAATAAGAGGCCTTAAAGTGAAGGAATGAAGTTTTGAACAGGAGTCTTCAACACAAGACTTCCACAGGAGACTTCAATAAGAGACTTCCAAGAGAGACTTCGAGATGAGACTTCAATATGAGAAATTTAGAAAGGGGTACTGTTTAGTAATTAATTGTGCTGCTTCTGTAAACCTTTACTAGTGACATGTCTTCATGTCAGGTACCCAGTCAAAGAAACTTGCCGAGGCCCAGAGGAAGCGGTTCCAGAAACCTAGCAAATACTTTCCCCATAAGCGGGATGCACTGGACGGCTTACTTAGTCAGAAGTGGAAGGAGGAGCAGATGGACTCAAGCAGCACTCCAGCAACTGACGATGAACCCATAGTGGTGCGCACAAAGCTGACTGTAAAACCATTGCCATACAACAGTGATTCGTCTTCCACAGAAGCTACATACAAAGCGATGAAGTTTGACAGTAATTTCCCCCAATCACCTAAAGTCCCAAAATCCCTCCATGGTGTGAAGGTTAAGAGAACAGGAAATGCACAAAACGATGCTGAAGCAAGTACAAGTATGAAACACAACATTACACATGATGCACTTCCTGCTGCCCAGCCTCCTGGTCCTAGCTCTACAGTGAAGTCATCACACATCGCAGACCAGTCTGCAAGTTCTGCTCCTCATCCTGGTGAGAATGCGTCATCACAGTTATCTGACAGTATTCAACTGAGTGCCAGCGAAGATGTCGTAATACCGCTTTCTGGATTTATAACAACACAAAGTAATCATTTACCTGGATATAAAATGCATTCTTAAAGTGTTGCAGCTGATGTTACCATACATTGAGTTTACTTCACTATTGCAGATCAAGAAAAATTGAAAGACAGGAAAGGAAAGAAACCAAGAATTTCAGATGACCCACTGGCGACAACAGAATACTCTACATCTGCTGACACTGAAGAGGAAACAGCATCAAAGACAAACGCATACAGGCAAGTTAAGATGTCGAGATGGAACAGGCCAAAGAAAAGTGTTAGCCTCAAAGACCTTGAAGTTGTACCTACTCAGCAGAGCCAACGCATTTCAAATATGAAAACGTCACAGAAGAATAAGGTATATAATTGAAAGTCTTCAACACGAGACTTCACATTTTATTACATTAATGTAAAGAGCATATCGAAGCAATTCAGTTACAGAATACATGTTACTGAACACTAGAAGTCTTCGAGATGAGACTTCAACAGGAGTCTTCCACAGGAGACTTCCATACGAGACTTCCAGAGGAGATTTCAATATCACAAACAATGGGCTTAAGTATAGGCTTTATTAAATTTACATTACTGTTATTCATAATATATAGGACCGGCATACATATTACTGTCCGTTCTTATTCCTCAGGAATCAGCAGAATCATCCAGGACAAAGTGTCAGAAGAGGAAGAAGAATATAGGCTCTTCAGCAAGTGCTCTGCCATGGAAAAGAACTAAGAAGTAGGACAGTTCATGAGGTATTTGGACTCAAAAGCTGCATTAACATCTTGTATTAGTTGGAGAAGCTTGTCCGACTGGTGATAACGCCACCTCCACATAAATTCTGCGAGATATCCCACATGTAAGCCTTTGTGAATGCCATAACGTGGCATTGCCACTCTCGCATGTCTCCATTCGCTCTCTATGCAGTTTGTACATGCAGCAGTCTCTTTGTTCAGAAATTCTTTTGAATGATTCACTGTTACATGAGTGTAGCCTAACTTCGATAATCTAGTGTATCCTTTCCAGCAGTCACTGTGTATGATTGATCCTGGTTTTATCCATCTCTTAATAATTTTCTCTAATGTTGTGGCCTTTCTGTTACTCACAGGCACCATGAAAATCTTGCTCTTATCGTACTTTTCACGGCCGCTAAAAACCCATTGGCCTTCAACTTTGTGGCCCCTGTAATATTTCCTCTTGCCAAACTTGCTCTCATCTATCTCCACCTCAACTCCATTCCCACCAATTGCTTCATTTCTGTCTATAATAGCTGATATACATGACCCTCTGAAGAAGGTACTCCACTCAATATCAGTTTTTTTGGATAAGCATAGTTCGTGAATAATTTCAGTCACTGTAAATGCTTGCGACCAAAGATACATAAGCTCCAGAACAATCTCTAGGGGTATCTTAGTGTCAATGAGCCAGGACTGGTGTCGTATACTCAACTTAACATCTTTGCATTTATACTGCCTGTCACCTACCGCACCTGTATGCACCTTTCTGCAATGCCACATGAATTTGTCTTTGTTATCGTTCGTCTTTTTCAGATGCATTTCATTGCTGCAGTAAAATGACTACTTCTTCAGAATACAGGGTCCAGGGCAGATAACGTTATGACGCAGAATTGCATTGTCCTTCATATACTTTATTGTTGCTTCTTTGGAGCAGGTTACAGTCTGCAGTAGCTCTTTGAAGCTGTAATTCATAATTAAAGGCTAATGTAAGACTTTTAAATACAGTTCATGCATTCAGAAGTACATTCTTTTCACTGTAAAATGCATTTCCTTATCACAACTTATTTGAAGTGTAAATTAAGTAACACAGTGTATTTTTACATTTACCTCATGTTGTCGTTCCTGGACAATGTGCAATTTGTGTCCTCTGAATCCATTTCTGCTGACCTGTCTTATATGCATTCAAGCAGACTCAAAGATATGTTATATATATCACTAGAAGTGCCTACTTAAGTTACTTTTTTGGAAATGTCACTGTAAACGGCTTCCTGTCAAATGTTGTAAGTAAATCAGAGGGATCAATGAGAACTAGGACACATGGTTGAATGAATTGTGTGTCATTCAAATCAAAAGAAGCAACTGAATCAAGAGAGTGAATAGGTCTATTCAGTGCACTTATGAAAGTCTTTTAGTTAACAGTTACATAGTGCTTTACTTAAGTAAATTAGGAATTGTCCAGTGTTAATGCACCGTATTGAATTTTCATCTTTAAGTATGCTATGGAAGTCTTGTATGGAAGACTTCTGTAAATGTTAGCACTTATAGGAGGAGTGATGATATCGTATTGAAGTCTTGTGTTGAAGTCTCCAGTTCAAGTCTCTTCTCGAAGTCTCCTGTTGAAGACTTGCGTTCTATACCCACAGTAGTGACCTTGTATTAAAGTCTCATGTTGAAGTCTCCTGTCAGAGTCTCCTATTGAAGTCTCGCTGCAGTCAGAGAGTTTGAAATGAGCTTGTAGCCCCTGTGTGGAAGTCTCGTATGGAAGACTTAACAATATTAGTCTTCTATGACAAGAGGAGCAATTACGCATAATGAATAATGGATTTGACTAATATTCTTGTATACAATAATTTATTACGTAAATGTTTCCTCATAACAAACATGCTGCTTAAATATTTATGGAAGACGGACAAAAAACATCCTCATAAAAGCGTCCAGATAAATATGAACATGACATATGTTCAGAAAGCTGAACTTTAAAATGCACACATGAAACATTAAAAAGTGCACTAAATATGCACTGTACATGAAAATAAATAATATAAAACATCACGATTTCTTGCTTGCATGACTGCATCCTTTTAAGTGTTGTATTTGGTGGATTGCTTTTCCGTGTATCACCTTCAGATGGTTTTGTATTTGAGAGGCCTTGTCCCATGGCCAGTGGCAGATACTGCAGTGATAGTGTGCATTTCTGGTTGAATGATCATGATCCCAGCCGGGGGACCTGACAGCGCTGCACTTGCACTGAAGCATAACTATGTCATCGAGAACCAAAAGGCTTTCTTTGTGGACAGGAGCATAATGTCTGTAAGCATCCCAGTCATCCTTCAGGTATTTCTGTGCAGGACACAGAATGCAGTCACCTGGAACTCTCTGATCTTTAGGTAAATTGTCCATACCCTCAATGAAGAGGCAGTGAGATTTATGGAGGAACGACTTCGGGTCACGGGTGCCCAGCCATCTTCTATACTTAATGTTGAGCATTCTGCACTCTTCATCAACACGGTCACTTCGAACTGTTCTTTGTGACGGCAACTTGAATTGAACTTTAGCTCTTTTTCTAGCACGTTTTCCAGGCTTATTCTGCTTAGGGTGGCTCTGGGCTTGTGGGGAAGATTTTTCCTCGTCTTTGCCTGAACTCTTAGCACTGGTTTCCGGAGATGTATTTCCACCTTCCTTTTCAGATTCAGCATTTTCAGTTGCATCGTCAGAGCTGGAACTGCTGCTTGTACTTGCCATACCGCTGTCTGTCTTTTCATCTGCAATGTCAGTGTTCTCCTGTTCCTTTTCATTCTCATCTGAAGACAACTGTGCCTTCTTCTTCAAAGTAGTGCTTCTTAGTATCATCCTGGCGGGCAGCATGGCACTGAAGTTCAGCTCCACAGTTGATGCACTCTCGTCTGAGGATCCAGCCGAGTCATTGACACTGAACACAGAAGATGCAGATCTCTTGTATGTATCTGAAATGTTAAATTGATTTCAAGCAGTTTCCATGCAGCTGTACAGAGACTAAACACATTTTATTGAAGTCTTCAGCACGAGACTTCAACAGGAGACTACGACAAGAGACTTCAATACAAGGACAGAAAAAGAGAACTCGATATTATGAATTTAATTGTGTCTAGGAAATGTGCTGTAATGCAACAGGAGGGAAATCTTCAACAGGAGACTTCATAAGTAAGACGTACAGTGTGATTTATCTTCACCACTACGACTAGGTGATGATCCAGATGAACTGTTGTCTGGGCTACTATCAGTGCCACCCTCAAGCACCTCTGTGGCTCCCCATCAGACATGTCTTCCTGACCTCTGTCACTTTTAGTGGCTTCTGAAAGCAATACGTATAAATTTTTAGTTATGTGTACTTCTAAATGTTGACGAGAAGAAGAAGAATGTATAATGTGGAGTAATGTTCTGAAAGCATTATTTCAAGATTACCTTCATCTGAAGAGCTGGAAGTAGTGGATGAGTCTTTAATATTAGGTCCTGGAGGGGTAGACTCAACCCTTCTCGATGTCCCTCTTGAGGAAGTGGCCCTATGCCTTCTTGATGTTGAACCTCTGATGGGTCGGCGGCCTCGAGGTTTCCTTGCAATTTTTTCAGAGGATATACTAATCTGACAGTACGCATTGATGCCATTACAAAGCATATGTAATATTTGTTTGTAAAACAGAAATTTCCTTACTCTGTGGGTTAACAATGAATGGCTGCCCTGTGGCATCGAGAGCGATATGTGTCATTGCTGATCCAACAGATGCCCTCAACCTGGATGAGTGCCTGGTCTCATACTGAGAGCTACATTGGCTTGAAGGTGGCTTTCCCAGAGAAAATGGATCTTTGTCTGGAAAAAAATATACATGAAGTGTAGTGTAGGCCTGTTCAGTGGAAATGGAATTATTAAGTTAATGAATTACTAACAAGAATCCTCAACAGGAGACTTCAGCATGAGACTTCAAGGGGAGACTTCAACAGGAGGTGCAATATGAGGACAACAATACGAGGTGCAGACGTAAATGAACTATTTGTTTGTTATTAAGGCAATAAATGATTGATCCTAACCTAGCTGCTCTTGAGACTCTTCTTCTGAGGAGCTTTCATGCACACTTGACAGGTCTTCAATATCACGGGAATCAGTGTTTCCAATTTCCAAAGTATTTGCAGCTGTTGATCCTACGAACCTTCTTCCACGTCGTGACGGTCTTTTCAAGGCTGAAGAAGGTATCCCTTTGTGACATTTGACACCTCTTATAACAACTGACTTCTTCCAGTGAAGCATGCCTTCTTCTTGCATGGTAAACCTGCACACTGTTTTGTCACACAGATGGCGGTAAAATGCCATATTTATTTTGTATGCACCCTCGACGTTGGTGATATGACACCGTTCATCATCATTTCTGATCTATGTACCAGTTACCAACTTGTAAGATATGAAGTGGCCTTTTGTCACCTTTGATTCCTTTTTCGGCAATCTACCGACATATTCTATACTAGATTGTAGAACTCCTGAAAGAAGCCAAAAAATTCAGCACAGATACTTTCTGAAGCAGCACTTGATAGCGCAATGACAAGTCTTCAACACGAGACTTCAATACAACATTTCTATAATGCTGCAGTCTGTATCAAATATAAGGACCTAGGAATACAGCATTTAGTTATTACATCTCCTGAACTTTTATGCGGAACCGTGCCGGCAGTCTATGATAGAAATGTGACTGTACTGACCTCATCTATTCGAATCATATGCTCCAGTTCTGTTGCACTGCCGCCATTCTTGTGAACAGCCAAGTACTGGGGGTGTCGTACCATTGTCCTTAATTTCGATGCCACATTCATACCGCCACATCTGCATTTGTACAGTAAGGCAGGTATTAGAGAATGGCATAACTGTTAATGTAGATGCAAACATTTTGAAATTAATAATAGAGTTAAAATTCTTACGTTCTGCAATGGAAGTCTTCAACGATCTCAGCTGTAAAATAGTCTACTACACTGTGCATGACACTGTCTGTGTCACGATCTAATGTGATCATCACCTCGTTGAAGACCCTCCTGTTGGATGACTCGCACCCCAAACATATTACTGCAACAGAATTACATTTGTAATTTTGCATTGAGAAATACATGTATATCCTTTAAGTAGGGGACTGAAGTTAACAGTTTATGACGCTTTCAGATTCTTATAGTACTTAGAACTCAGTAGCATACCGTCTTGGTTGTAAGTGAATGTATATGATGCAGTTATTTCCTCTTTGTTCTGCTGCATCCACTGGAAAACCTCCCGTGGATCCCCTGGTTCCATTGGGTTTACATTCACAACTGTGACAGAGGTTTATTTCATTAAGAAGTCATTGATAAGTGTTGGCTTAGGTGCTCTAAATTATGTTAAATTCATCTACTTATAAATCAGACCTTGACAAAAGTTGGCGATGTATTCTGCACCCACGGTAGTGGGAATGTATGACCGTAATAGGTCCAAGAGGTCATGCAGCTCACACAAAATGCAGCGAGTTCCTGATCCTAATTGAAGGAGTAATTGTTACAGGAATGAGTTTACGTTTAAGCTTAAAAGGAAAAGAGATGACATCGTACTTAAGTCTTGTGTCAAGTTCTCCTGTGGAAGTCTCTTGTCATAGTCTCCCTTCGAAGATTTGCATCGATTTATGCTTAAAATGAGGAGAAATGAAGACACTACTTACCTATAACATCCACGTGGCTCCTTGAATGGATGCTGATGGCCTGAAATAAAGATTTGTTGACTGACATAGCTTGGACAAGGCTGCTTAGAAAGCAGTTCTGTGACAAGTTCATGATCCCAGACATGGTGGGTGATGATGTGTGTAAAACCACCAACCCGCCTTGCAGTTCACGCAGTAATTAAGCGCATCAAGAAATCCGGTGTATTTCTCTGTGAAAATTTATGGCGGTCATCTTGCACAATGTGAAAACTGAAATTTCGTGCCTTACACCAGTAGGGTGAATATCATGTAAATTCCATAAAAAGGTGAAAATCTGCCAATGTTATTATATGGCTATCCATGTCAAGTACAGCTAAGGAGTAGCATAAAGTACTGATTGTTACAGTAATCAAACGAAATGAAAGGCTCCATTTCCTTCCCACAAGTAATATACCATCATTTATGCATGTCAACCACAATTTAGGCAATTAATGTGAGCAACAATATTTTATCTACTTATTGATTCCTGTCAAGGAACCTCCAAAATTGGCGAAATGGAAATGAGTCTTCTGGGAAAATTTCCGGACAGAATGACTGTGCCCTGGATAACCCAGAGGGTTCTCCGTGCTGCACCTCAGACTGAGGCGAAATGGAAAATGATCAGAACACCTTTACCAGGCATCCAATTCTAATTAGGCCACAACATTAATTCCAATTTCTGGTAGGTAGGTAGAGTGAAAAAATTATCTGCTGAAAATTAATATTGACAGATGGAGTGAGATAGGATTTATGAATTAATGGCATTCAATACATTGCTAATTTTCATTCTGAACAGGTGACATGTCGTTAATTTCAAAAGCTTCAACAGGAGACTTCAAGAGGAGACTTCAATAAGACACTGAAACATGATGTCCATTGCATACAGTATTAAAGTCCATGCGCAGGTTCTAAATTTACAGTATACAGTAATTGTGTGCTGTGTGTGTAGTGAAATGATTCCTTACTAATGAGTAGCATATGCATTGCAGTAATATAATGGCCATAATTGCTGGGTGAAGGAAGTGCTTTAATTAACATTTGTCAAATCTTCAAGAAGAGACTTCAGGAGGAGACTTCAATACGAGACTTCAACAGGAGAATTCATTGTAATATAAAGCTTCCAGAAGAGACTTCGTGACTACATTCGGACAGCAGAAGTTAAGGTCTCAATGCATCAGTTAGTGTAAAGCATTTAGTTGCAGTTGAAAGAATGCCTTGCAATGTTTTATTTATTAATTGAGTAGTCATGCATGGTTACAAGTACCAGAGAAAAGCATCTGCATTCGCTTGTCCAACTGGATTAAGTTTCTGCAGAGGGGGCGTGGCTTAAGTTCATTTCTCTTTGATCTTTGCCGATGCACCTCATTCAGTTGCATGTGCCCTTCCAGAGCAGTGCAGCACTGTGCGATGATCTCCGGGATACACATTATGAAGACCCTAGATGTACACAAGCTAATTTGCATAAATGAATAATTTTGCCACATTGGCATTGTTTTGGTGGGTATTCTAGTCAGTCTGCCAGTTTCTCTTCTTGTGAAAGGACGTGTTTAGGCATTTGCTCCGCTTTGTGAGTTATCTAAGACAAAATTTCGAAATTCATACGACTATGGCTACACCAGTGGACAAGCTTACTGTCCAGCAAGCCCACGCAGAGTTCAACAAGGTTATGAGTCATATAGCCGCCATAGATGAGAAACTGGTATCCGGTAATGCGGGGGATGCCGACTGTGAGATCTTCTCTGAGAAGATCAAGGAGTTGGCACCTCTGTATGCCCGGATTACACAGCTGTGCAAAAAGCTGAACATCCCTTGGCCATCTAAATTGTGGCG
>JBCAUG010555396.1:0-14678 GCA_038406175.1 Haplosyllis leylae | reverse complement strand
ACCTCAGCTCCCTATAAAAAATTGGGATGTAGGCACTTTTGGACTTGGCAACAAACAACATCCCAAATATATGCCCCAGACAGTGCAGAAGAGCGAGTACTTGCTACACAGCAGTCGGTACGCCTCTTGCGGTCACGCAGGAGGACTTTCTTGTGTGATTTAATTTTACTGTAACTTTGCTTGAAGTAGGCATATGAAAAATAACTTGATTGAGATACAAATAGTTACAGATAACGACAGGGTTGCCACATCTGCGAGCATGTCATTAGCACTGGACTGTTGGTCCGTGACCACCTGATTTATTTGGCCTCCGGGCCACCTACTTTTGGATTCTACTGGCCCAGACTGGCCACCTAAGTTCAAAGCTTAATTTATTAAAAACACAATACAAATATTTTATTTGTAAAAATAAATAGTAGAAGTAATTTGTAAAATTGAATTGAAACCTTTTTTTTCAAAATTTCATTTGGAAAATAATAATTAATAATGTGATTCATGGAATTAGACCTGGGCCACTGAAATTTGATAATGAGCCACCTAAATTTTATAGTCACTGGCCCGGATGGGCCACTAACTTTCAAAACTTAGTGACATCCCCTGAGTCAATTCAAAATTCCCTGACATTTTCCCTGACAATTAATTTTATTAACTTCAAATTATTCTTATGGATAATCCAACTATACATTGATTGTACCTCAGAGGCAACACTTTAACTGCAAAAAGATTTGGTCAAGCTTACAAATAGCATTAGTTTCCAAAAGCTTGGGGGAGGTGGTACCCCAGCTGGAACTGGTGTCCCCCCCCCCTCCCAACTCCCCCAGCTGGGACTGGGGTAACACCCCCCCCCCCACCCGGTGGTGGACAAAGTGAAAACATTACCTTCCCGTCGTACTCCGTACGCGGGCGGTAATAATTAAGGTTGAATTAACAAACACATGTAAGAAACAGTTGGTTATACAAACTGACTTAACGTTTGTATGCGGTATCCAAGGTAGATGTATCAAAATAAAAGAAAACAAAACAAACTAAAGGCCATTTAAACTGGTAACAGTGGCACATTCGCCAGAAAGTGGGGGCGCTAACTTAATATTTTGGCCTTGAAAACTGCATGAAAACAAAGAAAATTACACCCACCGGGGGGGGGGGGTGCACTCGTCCCTGGCGCCCCCTTGGGATCCGCCATTTGGTAAGGTCATGATGAAGAAATGTTCATGTGTAGTTTATAGTACCGCGAGCAGACACAGAAATTGCCACAGTTTAGTGACTCACTCTTCCCAAGGTTGTGAATGAGGAAAAGTGATTATTAGTAGCAACCAATATCTTCAAATTGGAAATTCGACCTCGCCAAGACTGAAACTCGCTGAATCTTGAAGATTTAGAAAGAAGATAACTAACAAATTTGATTGAAAAGACAAAGGAGTAGTTCCGTGTTTGTTTAATTTAACATTGAATGAAATTGGTAAATTATCTGTATAATTTTTACTCGGTGACACTTGTTACGTTTTTAATGGAACCGAATATATGTCGGTTTACCATTGTAGTTTTAATCAAGTTAACGCCTGTTGTATGTTTACCTCGATATGTTTATGAAAAGATAGGGTGAACTGGGGGAAATTTTGAGGATTGGGACTATCTTGACTGTTGTGTATTCTGTTCAGTGCAGAGGCAATTTAACACTAATTACGAACGCCTACAGCAAACGACATATACAGTAGTGTCGCATTAGAAGATGCGGTTGCACCAAGAAGGTATCTTATCAGTTGATTTTGTGAACGGCACACATATCTTTGTTATTAGGAACTCGTATATATGTTGGGAATAACTATGCATAAAGTTATATTTCTTAGGATTCAACCCACACACGTCGGTGAATAAGCGGCGCAATGGTTCCTACAGTAGAAAGTGTTAAAATCGGAATTGGGAGTCGGTGAATTCATCCAGAACTGCAGCTGTTAGTTAAGTTTTAGAAGTTAGTGTGGCCCATCTGAGTCAGTGACTGGCAACTTTGGTTGGCCCGAATAAAATTAAAGTGGCCCAGATCCAAAAACAAAATTAATACATCTCTGACTTCGATTTTTTAAATATTTGGACTCTTGTTAAAATAGGTCCTTGAACTTAGGTGACCAGTCCATGCCAGTAGAGTACAAAACTAGGTGGCCAGTGCTACGGCTCAGTGCATGCCTGATACACTGGAGTAGGATAATTGGGTTTGCATAATGCTCAAACGGGCGTTACAGTTGTGTTAAATATTTGTTTCATAAAGCGGTACTGAAGAGAACACAAAATACAAAATTGTTCGAATGCGGACAAAGAGTGCGTGAAGTATCCAAGCTATTAATCTTCAGTTTTGTACTTTTGTCTGTGGACACTGTATGAAAATGCCCAGTAAAAGGCAGTTTTTAGCCCCAAAAGTGTACCGAAGCTGTTGTCGAGAGCTAAATGACGACTATTTCCAGATTTCATTTTCAGAAATATTCATAGTTGTTTCTTGTTCACACATAATTTACGAGGTGGCTTTTGGCAATTCTGTTGTGCCGTAAATATCCATTCTTGATATTTTGATGTTGCCTCATGACAAGCCGAAATGAAGTGCTTATTATGTATTCATTCATGAAAGTAATTTCCAGATGTACACGTCACAAAAAGGTATTTTACAGTGACGTTTTGTAACAATAATGACTATCTTTGAAATAATGTTACCAATTAATCACACATCTTAAGATCCAATGATGCATTTATTGGGTTTGTTGAATTCCCTAAATGAAGTTGGATAAGATTTGGGCTTTGGAATTTTTAACATTACTTAGGATTATCCTTGATATTACAAAAATTAATAAGAAGGACACAGGGTCTATCGTACAGTTGTACATTTGACTGATCAAACATGACTTCTAACTCTGACAGCAAAACTTGGTATCAAAATAAATATCAGGCAGTGAAAGTTTCACGATGTGGCTCAATGGGCGAGAGGACGCAAGGGCGGGAGGGCACAAGGGCGAGAGGATGCAATGGTGAGAGGGCACAAGGGCCAGAGGGTGCAAGGGCAGTATAAACTAAGTTTTTGTGTCCCCACCATGGGTGCGAGGGCATTAAAACTAGGTTGTGTCCCCACCATGCTAGGTTACAAGATCTTCAAGTTTGATTACATAATGATATATTGAGGTGTCCCCACCACCTCCAAGTAGAATCCTCACCCCATGTACAGTCACTGAGCCACAAAAGGCCTTCGTAGGTCCCCACCACAGGCCCAAAATTTTGGGGCAAAAGCCATCAATCAACCACAAAGGTGACTGTAAGGAGCCACCAAAAAGTACCGGAGGTAATTTCGAAAATGGAGATATCACTGTGAATAATCAAATTCTAAACGGTTCACAAACAAATGGCATCAGCATACCTGTTCTCAAAGGCGTGCTTCATGTCCAGTTTCTTGTTCTCCATTGTAAAACGTTTTAGAAATTTTGCACTCAGAAAATCTAAGTTTTATGTGAAAATATCTCAATTAGCTTTGACAAGATCAGTGCATATCGATTGTTTGGTAGTTTGTACGAGGTTTTTGAGTGAGCCACATGATGATGATGGCACATCGAATTTTAAGTTCGTTTTGGAATCAATGAGTAGTTCCAAACATCTGTTGCTATTGATAACTGTATCCGAGATAACCTTAACGCGATGATTCTGACCATTTGGGGTGAACGGCTGCCCAATAATCCTATCTTCTCTTCGGATTAAATATTGCCAAGTGTGGTCATGTAACATTGATTGCTGACTGGTAACATGTGATGAAATGTAGATGGGTTTTCGTGATGAAATGTAGATGGGTTTTCCAGCAGAGCCAAAGCTTCATTGTGGAACTTCTGGTGGAACGAAACCACATTGAATTTGTATGGAGCTGCGTTGTGTCAATGTTGACATCTATTTGATCAAGGGACCAATGGAGTTGCAAATCCAATGATACCCTATAGGTTTCCCTCAAGTGCCTTTATTAATATGGTATAATGGTGTCAAATGAGTTATGTCTCAGAATTTTGAAGGACAATTGTTGCACCAGAATGTACTCGAGGGATTTGGTATCACTTGCGTGGTTGACATCCACAGTACCGAACGTCCCCAAGATAAAACTGACATATATTCTCATTTATGATAGGTTTTCCTTGCCTTGATGTGGATATTCTATTAAAGATAGACTGCCCTTTATTTTCTCTGTACTATCTGTTGAATCGGCATGTCCAAACTGAAACCACATTCACATTCACAGCGTAAGCCTCCGCAACTTCATTAGGCAACTCAGTCCATGTACGGTAGCTCCCACACTTCAGGTCTACCTACTACAGGCTTATTGTCGCACGAAATGTACTTGCTCATTTCCGTAAGATTTTCCAACAAATAGCAGCAGCGTTTGTCCCATGTAATAGGTGGTTCACAGGCCATAATAGGGTATAAACAAGAGAGTTGAAAGGAGCATTCCAGCACGTCTTTCTTATTTCTCTGTCACGTTTGCAGACAAAAACTGCTTCGTTGTCTTTGTCCATTCTGTGAACGTAACAGATAAGGGTAAAGGTTTTTCCTTTGTGCGCGGCAAAGATATTCTTACACGTCTTGTTCTTTCGAATCCCTCAATATATTCTAGCTTTTAATAATTTTCTCGTTTCTATCAGATTAAAACAATCATAAACAATTATATCACTTATATTTTTGAAATTTTGTATTTTTAAAGAGTAATCATGTACTGACTCACTTCAACTTTGTTTTATCTTGCACGAGTCTCAGGCGACCAGGTCAAGCTGTATAAAAGACGAAATATAAGCCGTGAAGCAACGTTGTACATAAATGGATTGTAGAAGCATTTATGGGGCGGTCTGACAGGGAATCGGTTGTTAATGCAGCAGGATAATTTGATTTGCTTCTTGTTTGTCGAGCTCCCGTTTTGACGGATGCCCTGTCAGAACGGTTTAATATTTCGCCTGCGGTTGCAAGTTTTGAACTCTTATGCAGGGCGCCTAATCCAATGAATCTCCAGTTTGTCTGCAGTGTTCTTTTCCCAATATTAAATATTTCATTGGACGTTTTAGGATACTTCCTAGGGATCAGCATGCTTATGCTCTGTCATAGATTTGTAGCACACTAATATTGTGAAGAACATCGAAATTTATCGCTGGTTACAAATTAATTTGTTGAAATATTACCTGTTAAATTTTATTTTAGCCCGCATTTGTTTGTGTCCTTCATATGGATATACATGGCTTCCTAAGTAATTTCCATTTTGTGTACCAGAAAATGAATAGATTCAAAGACATTAATAACATATGCTTTTGTACATTTTTCAGGCTCAGTTGATCGATTTGCGCAGCGACCTGTTTGAAGTTCGAGCCACGAAGGCGATTCTCGAGAAGGAACTTCACAACCTCCTGTTACAACTTCACGCAGCCCAACTGCAACTACACGCAAAAACAGGAACAGACACAGACTCAGAAACCATAATGAAAAAACTGGTAAATGTTCTGCTTTGTTAAGTTGGATTAATGTAAATGCCTTAAAATGATAGATCTGCAGTCCTGTTGTGATTTTTTCTTGTCGTCATTTTATAGCCATACATTCATTGCCTGCTGGCGAATATACATTTGAATTTGTTTCTCAAAAATCTGTGGATCATTTCCCAAATGAAGGACCACCGAGAATATACCACCAAGTATTTCGAGAAATGAGGGGAAAATAAAATGCAGCGGGCTACTGTATGATTATCCCCAGCTAAAAGGGTCAGTGTTTAAATTTTATGACCGATTCAGTACCCGCCAAACAAAGAATGGTAAAATACTTGAGCTAATAATAATAATATTAATAATAGCTTGAAGATGTTTCAGTCCTTCAGAAAAATGTCGCTCAACATTCATCAATTGATGAAATACTCCGCTTGTGACGGTACCTAATACACAGTATTGACTCCGGTGAAAAAAACATGACAAATATGACCAGGCTCTATTGTCAGTACATGTAGGGGAAATAATTCCTTTTTATGTTTGGTGTCAAACTGATTTGTAGAAAGGAGCCGCGGATAAATGTTTGCCACGGCATTGTTGCCTTGAGCATTTGGCTGTTAATCTGAAATGAAGAAGAGAAATTGGTGGGAGTTGAATAACTTATGGGACCCGGAAATGGAAATCAATAAATGGCTCCCGAGCAAAACGGGTTAAGATTTGAGAACAATCTTGTAAATCATAAGATATGGATGGAGCCCATGCTACTACTAAGTGATGCAGTGGGAACTTCATTTTTTCCACCCAGCTATTTATTCATTTACTTTCGTTCTATTTTGAGTAAGTTCAATTTCAGATACTTTTTATGCCACAAAAGACTAGAAAGACTAGAATAGTAGTGGTTCCATGATGCTAAGAAAATATCGGTTCAATGGAATAGATGGGACACCGGGAGCTGTCAATGTAGTTACTATCAGTCAGAATGCAGGTCACGTCTCCAGAAACACCGCTCACTATTTGATTTGATCATCAATTGATTGTAATGTAACTGAACTGGAGGAACCATCCGTGGTACTTCCAGAGATCTGGAGAGGCATCAGTTACGCAATGTCATGGCGAATGGAGGGGACGTTCAGCGCTTTTACGTCGTCAAATGGGTCATTTTATTCGTGACAATGCATAGCACGTATGGAAGTGAATCATACTTGGAGGACTTCATTCTGTAAAGGAAAAAACTACGAGCAATATGATCACGCAGCCCAGTGTGTGAAAGCAGCTTCCATATTGCTGTGGTTTCGGCCAAATTAATATTCTGAATCACACTGTTACCTGCTGAAGAATTGGGTCCATAGAAATGTAATCATATTCTTGAAAGGTCAACTAATGGAAACTGGCAGAACATAGGTCAGTAAATGTCAGCGCGAGAAATTTTTGCCCAGGCATTTACAAATCAAGGCACGAAGGCCCTAAAACGACAACCTATTGAAGAAGTCAACGAAAGACTGGCAATAAGTATGGTCTGAAATATGTGCTCTGGCCATCTGCACACAAGCAGAACATTCAAAGCATATTCACAAATTACAAGGGAACATTGGGAGTCGGTCTCTGGTGCAATCCCCAAAGTGGCTGGAGAAAAGCCTTGTTTATCGTTCAGTGATTCTGTGCAGTCCCGGGGAGATATACAGTGGTTCAGCATTAAGCATGTGATTTGGAATGCAGCAGGTTGTTCTAATCAAGTTGTGTTTCTTCATCTCTTATTTCTGTCTCTCTTAAGACTTACGGTCGAACCCTTTGGCAACGTTACTCACCATCGTTGGCCATTATCAACCGAATGTTTTATGTCATAGTTTCAACATGTCAGGTGTAGAATGGTACACTGGAGAGAAGCATTTTCCAAGTTTTACTTTGGTCCCAATGAACAGAGTGCAGATTGGATGATGTTAAAATGGAGTGTCTGGTGCCTCGTAAATTAATTGGAGCGTAATTTGTTCTGAAGTTGGATTTATGTTAAACTGGAAACATTGGCAAAATATCAGAACAGAGAAAAGTCAATGCGAACAACATCTTTTGTCCGTTCTGAGATTTTTTTGTCCGATTGTTAGAGATTTTCTGAGAAGATTGTGAGATAGTGGTGATTGAATACATTGTGTAGGTGATTTTGAGGATGAAACCTTTGTATTACTACTGCAGATATAATTACAGCCGACCACTCCCAAAATGACATCCAGAACCAGTAACGGTTAGGATAAAACATGGACATGAACTCCAAATGGTAGTGCTATGTACATCGTAATCCCACGGCTCCAAATAACACCGCATTATGGCTGTGCATCAAAGATCCTGCAGATAGTGAAACAATAGCACTAGACATTGATCCCAACGACATTGATCTAAACGACAGGAACACATGATTCTTCAAAATGTCAATTATTTTAGGATTGAGGAAGCCGCTTTAACGTTTTCATAGACATTTTTTGTTAAATCTCCTATTAGTAGGAACTACTATGTCGTTTTAAATTTGGCTGCCAACATGTCAAGCGAAAACTTAAAGGCAATCAGTCCATGGTCATCCTCAGTATTTGCAAGCCTTGTTGTGAAACATTTCTCGTCAAGTAAAGCAATTCTTATTCACCGCGGACTGCTCCTTGAAGCACACTACTCGAGGAGCAGCCTTGGTCAGCTTTAGTCAAGATTAACGTAGCAAGACATGTAGAATTTGATTCCTTAAGTTAATGTACATCTGGGCAGATATTCTCGTGGCTGGGCATTAAATGGTGTTAAACTCTGTACCGATATTGGTACAGTCATGGCCATTTAGCTGGCGCGATGATCGTAGTGAAGATAGATTGAACTAATAAGATAATGGAAGTCTTACTCAACCGTTCCTCGGTCTCTACTGATAGTGATTTCACAGCTGATGAGAGATATGTCGATGGAAACTGCGATCTGTCCCCACACAACGCAATCAGACCTTTCTGCAACAGCCATCCATTCATGCTGATTGAGAAGTGTTTCAGGTCATTTGGAATAAGGAGATTTGTGGGGGATGGGACTTTCTTTGCCAGAAAGGAGTTTCTCCACAGCAAAGTGCTTACGCGCCATTTACATTGCACAGAATAATTATTGGACGTCATTCATTAATCAAGCCTTAATGAGGACAAGACAGTTTATTCCCTTGAAGCATATTTCTTTTCCTTTGCTCATTTACTCTAAGCCGTGTTATGGTCACTGTTTGTGTTCATGTTTGTCATCTTTTTTGTTTTCAGGAAGGAGAGATAGAGAAGCGGAAGACAGATAACCTCGGAGAATCAAGGATCGAAGCTGAGATGAAGGAACTGCGGAAGGAAAACAGCGAACTCAAGCAGTATATCCTCGCACTGCAGGGTGAAGTGTACGGCGCGAGGCTTGCAGCCAAATACCTTGACAAAGAGCTTGCTGGCAGGTGAGAATTGATGACATTTCAGAACCTTCGTTTTCCATAGTGGTTTTACTTTGTACAGTATTGAAAAATAAACGTATTATACGGTATACCATCCGTTTTTTAGTAACAATAAGAATGCTTGAAAGTGGATGATAGATAAGCGTTTGACACTCTGCTGTTTTACGTTAAAGAACTACACAGATTTGACCAAAATTATTTGTGTTAAAACCACGCTGTAGAAGACATTTTTTGTTTTCTTGTAGGATCCAGCAGATACAGCTACTAGGACGTGATATGAAGGGTGCTGAACATGACAAACTGTGGAACCAGTTAGAAGCCGAGATCCATTTACATCGACATAAAACTGTGATCAGAGCCTGCAGAGGCAGGACAAACAAGAAAAAACGCCATACCATTCCACCCGGCCACGTGAGTCTAGTAATTTGATTCGTTCAAATTTGTTTGGCACAGAGATCAAAGAAAAAATTATGAAATTTTATCCTGAAATTTCAATGTGAAAGTATTAAACAGCCAATTAAACTAACATCATGCATGGATATTGTCGTCTGCGAATTAAACTGAATATGCATCATCGTTTTAAATTATAGTCTCATTTGCCACTCTCCTGTTTCTGTTGAGACATAATCGTCCATCATGATGACATGCTGTTTATTTTCTGCAATTTACAGGCTTGTTCATTGTACTGCGTCAGTGACTCAATCGGTACATATTCCACTCTTTTGTTTGCAGGATTTCCATTCGCTGAAACGACGTCAGGGTGTAGGTGATGTACGCAAACTCAGGTTAATAAAAGAGCCAGACGAGGGACTAGGAATGTCAATTACCGTGAGTATCGTATTTAATTGAAGTAATAATGGATGGCCAAAAAGTAAGAATTCCTTCTTCTTGCGTACAAAAATATATTCGCATGGGAATTCTAGTAAACAAGTTGTCACCGATTTGAAAGCGAGTGAGTGGTAATTTAGTCTTTTTATTGTTTGCTAAAAATTCATTTCTCAGACAAGTTTTTGGGTGGATTCACCTGAGTGTGCGTTGCCTGCGAATAAAACTCAGTTATTTTCACTTGTCGCTGTACGAAGAGCCTCTACATGAATTTCACACGAGTTAGCAAACGTGTATCCTGAAATCAAACTCTTTCATTTGCACATTTGAATATATTCAATTGGTGAGCTTTTTTGGTTTTTTGTCGCGCGACTGCAAGCAGTGAGCGACTTGTCTAATCTGTCGGACGTATGTATGTGTATAGAATGCCATGTGTAGAAAAAAGTTGATGACCAGGAATGTCATTACGTTTTGAAAGTTGGTGGTTCATTGGGCTAGTGACTGACAATTTCAGGTGGCCTGGATCTAATTCAGGTGGCCCGTTGACACCCCCACTTCACTAGAGATTATGAAAAATTTGGCATGGTACAAATTCAAAGCAGTCCTACCCCCTCCCAAGCTGAAACTCAAGTTCTCAAAATTCTTGTATTAAAAAGGAATCCAGTTGAATAATAATTTTTAATATTCAAGTGACCCTGTTCTTAGAACTACTCAAAATGATGAAAAACTGCACATTTCTGGTTCCGATTCTTCAGCCTTTTGACATGGGAACATTGCACCTGTAAACGTGTGTAGTGATGGGATGAATATTTCTGAACAGGTGTTGTGAGAAATTAGGAATGAGTGCTTGCAATGAAACCCAAAAATAGCCAGATGCTTGGAACTTCTTTCAATTTTAAGTGGTTTAATAGCATGGTGCATGGCGGTTTCTCATCAGCAATTTGATACACTTTCTTTTGGAATATTTTTGTATTTTGAAATACGTCAATTTATGACAAGTGCAGAGCTGTTTGGGTACATTTCTGAAAAAAGAGACCCTTTCAGAAAATCAGTGTTTTCTCTATGAAGTAGCGACATGTCTATCGGATGTGTAGGCTATGTAATGGGCTGATTTTTTGGGGATGTCACAGGCCATCAATTCTCAAAGTTCCCTTCACTGAACATTTGTGATGGGTTAAAGGGTACCTAACATTCACTTATTTGATTGAGAATCAGTCCATACGTGTAGTCTAGGGTGTTCTACATGACCTATTTTGATTTTTGGCCGATTGCCATTTGCTGGGTCGTCAAGTGCCAATTTTGGTGACACAATATAACATAAATAAAACAAAACTAAATACCACATGACACATTGGGAACCTATCCCATAACACCCTGGGACAGGGCCCTACCCTCCCTCCCAGGAAATACCAGCCAGGAAGGAGGGCCCATCCCCATAAAGAACACCCCCCCCCAACCATCTGGCAACCAAAGGTCTCATCGAATATGGGGTAGGGGCGGTGTGCTTCTTGCCAATAGGCTATCTTGTCTGCTTGAAGAAGTATTCCATGTATTACTTATGCCATGCGATAGCCTCACGAAATTGTCAATTACTTAGTTGTAAAGCATTTGAAACCCAATTTTCATGACATTGAAATATGATGAAGTGAGGGATTTACAAATGAAATTTGTCTGGCATGCAAAGAGTTCGATATGATCCAATATACAGTTGAGGTGACTTATTCACACAGAATGACAAGTTTAATTGATTCGAAGACTAGTCGATGTGGAGAAGCAGTGGTTAATAACTGGAAAATGTTTTTTAGTTTTAAGAATAATACACAGTGGATCTTTATTGTGTGCATCGTGGAAGTTTTGAGTTGTGGAATGTTTTTTTTTTCTTAACGATTGTTCTGTGCACTATAATCAGACTTTCGTTTTCGGAAATTTCCCTTGATGAGATGTATGATGAGGAAATGGTAAATAGCGATAAAGGAAGGAAATTACATTTACAAAATGTTTACTTCGTGTCAATTCAAGTTGAAAATCTGGGTTTAAAATGAAAAATTAATTAGTTGTTTTCAGGGTTGCCACGTGTCAGGGAAATCTCAGGGGAAAATAAAATTTTCTCCAGGTCAGGGAAAAGTCAGGGAATTTTGGCCATTTGAACCATGTCAGGGAATTGTATGGGAATTTTGTGATGTCATGTCATGAAATTGTTGGGAAATTTTTCCATGACATTCTCTTAGATTAAAATTTCCATCATATAATACAAGCTCTGCCTGGGTTGTGTTTATGTAAATGTGTGCTTGGCAAATATGAACTCAAAGTCTACTGATTATTAATGTTTAACTGTTGCCTTTTAAGAATCCTGGGTGTGTGCAGAGATTTCCATTATTAACAATTAAAAAGTTGCTTTTTCATAGCTTGAAAAATAAAGAAATTGTCAGGGAAAATGGTTATTTTGTCAGGGAAATGTCAGGGAATTTTGAATATACTCAAATGTGGCAATCCTGGTTTTTGTTCATGTTTCTTCTTCATATTTGGGATCGATTTCGTGTATTTGGTGAACTCACCGAGAAGATAGGTGCTATCTGAGATGAGCCGTCGGCCTCGGTGGTGGAGGTAGATATATCGCCAATTTGCCGTTAACTCTCCATGTTTGTCCAGGCGAATGCCTCCCTGCATGAGCAGAGTAAGACGTACATTTGAATTACCGACTGAACACTGACTGGAAGAGCCTGAAAACGAAAGCTGGAGACTTATCACCTCGTCATTGTGCATATATTCGGTTGTAAATTTTTAGTAATTTTTGTGGCCCAAAGTACTGTTAGTGAGTTCACGGGGTGCTCTTGAAGGATGTTTTAGAGAAAAAGATATATTTTCAGGGAATTTGACTTTTCAGTCGCGCGGCTGTTGAAAGCAGAGCGTAGCAACTGATCTAATCACCATAACATCTGTGGTTTAGATGATGGCCGAAGCAAAGTTAGGCAAGAACAAAGGATTCATTGGATTTCAAAAATTTCAACATCAGATATGTTTCGGGACATTCTTGGCAACTTTGATAATTGGTCATCTGGACATTTTTTTCGCTCAATTGATGTAGAGTTAGGGCTAGATTTTTGTAGATTTTGATTCTGTCCAAACCCAAAATTTTGATGCCAAGAATGTATGTTTTATCTGAAAGAAACGTTTACCTAAATGACCAGTGTTTAGACACAGTCAACAAAAATATGGCCACAGATTCGAGCGTGGCGCAACACAATGCTGCTAAGCAGTCTTGATGAAAAGATTTATTCACTGTGAACGAAAATGAGCGGGAATGGGACACAGCGTACAAATTTGTATAAATTCAGTGCATCTTTTCAGATTCAGTTACAGCAAATATGAAAGATAATTTTTGCTTGTTCTTATGTAAATGAGCAAGAGCACCCAATTCCTGATTGAAATGTCCTTTACTTGTGTGCTGCAACAGGACTTGAAAATTAGATTAATTCATGAAAACTCATCCCTTTCCATCCTTATGTCCAACCTTTGCTGAATAAAATGCCGTTGCAAGATTTACCCAAGAAAAACAAACGATCAAAATACAGTGAAAGAAATATTCCGGAACCAAGAAGTTGTGAGAATGATTTACGTACTGTAACCAAGCTGTATTGAAACAGTTGATTGTGCTATTGTATCGTGAAGGAAGAACGGTAACCGAACTGCTGATTATGTTCATATCTAATCTGTGTCTTGAGGCACTTTTTCTCCGGTTAAACATATCTTTTTCAGCCTGCTTCCCTGCGCGGGTAATGATGACTCCCAAAGGATTTCAAAATAAAGTAAATTATGCCATTAGTAATTTCAAAAAAGATGCATTACTTCCAAAAGAAATACACATTGTTAGGCAGAGACCCGTAGTTGGTTCATAATACATACTATCTTTTTCTTTCTCATGCAGTTGATCTTGAATCAAGTTTCCAGGAATCAATTACAAGATATTGGTGCGAATTGAGTACTCTTACATTGCAGTGTATATGCTGCTTGGTAGACGTAAGAAAATCCTTTCCAGCCCCAAAAGAAAGACGGATTTTAGCCTTGTACAAACACAGTCTGTTGACTTAGACTCAAAAAGCGTCGATTCTTGGCACTTTGAACGGCAGCGAAAAGTGAACACTTGACTTATTCTCACATACAACATCGTAATATCTTCTAAAACATCTTTACATGAAATTCCAACGTGAAAGCTTTTTTGTTGCGAGATTTCGGGGAAGTAAATTTAATATTTGCCAAGCAAAGTAAGGAAGAAACTCTACATCATCAAGAACACTTGAAAGTCATGAAATAAAGCAGAGAATTTAAATGAAAGCTCAAATGCTGTAAAAGGATTGATTCCTCAGCTTACAGAGCTTATTTACCAAAGTTCTGGCGACAGCGTTTAGAGCATGATTACAAGAAGAGAACATGTGTTTGAAAGTACTGACAAAGTCCATATTTAACTGCATTTTTATACGAAATCGTATTGATTGTTTCAAATTTAACCCTCATTGATGGCGCTTTTGTTAAAAATAGGTTTGATTCCTGATCAGAATGTATTTTTCTTGTGATTAACATTGCTAATATATGTAACAGGTTGAGATTTATCTCATGTGCAAAGTTTGAGGAGAGGAGCGAAACCACAACTGTATTCGGCTTCCATTGGCCAAAAGAGCGTCATTCCGTGTCTCAAACATCTCCTCAGGCTTTCCCGCCAAAACCCCTGCGTGGATCATGCCTGAATCACGCTCTGATCACGTGAAGATCACACGCACCCTGTTATCTCCTCAAAGCAACGTCCAATCAGTGCAAGGACGGCACATGCACAGTCCCGGTAGCCAATCAGCAAATCGCGTGATGAGTACCACCAATCACCATCTGACATGTGGCATTGTATTCCTACTCCACCCCCTCATACCCTACAGCATTAACCAATGGACCAA
>JBCAUG010555285.1:0-14679 GCA_038406175.1 Haplosyllis leylae | reverse complement strand
ATAAGAGTCAATGGTAATGAACTTCACATGCGATTTTTCATTGGTATGCGTTCCGCCGCGCTGATCCCCCCTGGTAAATGGATCCTGATTCATGCCAGTGATGATTCTATCCAATTCATCTAATCAATATCTCTTCCAAAATGCCACAGCGCAACTTAAATTGAAGGCCCTATTAGCGTTAAAATCCTACAGCTAACAACATGATTTTTGTTTTCTACAAATTGACATTATTTCAATTAAGCTAAACAATTTCTACTTCCCAATTTTTTACCAACATAAACCTCTTAGAAACCTTTTCGTGGAACAGCATATGGCTACTAGAGCCCGCAAACTATCTCAGAGAGTTATATATTACTTGAACTAGTATGGATGGCTGATTTAAAGTATTTTAATGACAAATACTAAGAATCATTTTGGAAGTCCTCACTTAATTAGCCAAATCAATTACGTTTCATAGTATTTTCTGTAACTAAAGAGACTAGAAAGATTCCGTCATCTGATTCGGATTTCTTTTATTCGGTTGACCAAAGTTTTTATGTAATGATTCTGCTTGGAAACAGATTAAAAAAAACCTGAAGCATACACATAAAATTGGTAGGAGTTATTTTATTATGTCCACAGCCACACAGAGTAATATTTTTGCTGTTTGAAAATGTTTGTTATTTTCGTAAATATTCACCGATGCCACATTGCTCTACAAAGGCAGATATGATTTGAACAAATTTATATTTTTCCGTCTGTTATATAATGAACTCCAGAAATGTCATTCAAAACGTGTTGTCCCAACATTATTCTTCAATCGTTACTACCCGCATCCTAAGGCTGGGGAAGCTAATGTTTTCACATTCGTATGTCTGTTCACAGGGGGTGAGGTGGTATCCCAGTCTCTGGTACCATGTCCTTTCTTTAGGAAGAGTGGTACCAACCTCAGTCTCTGGTCCCAGGTCCCTTCTGTGGGATGCCCAAGTCTCTGATCCCAGGACTTTTCTGGGATTGAGGGAACTCCAAGACAGGGGTACCTCTGGACAAGAGAGGGGTACCCTCCAGGAAAAGACAGGGATTCAGCACAAGTGATATAAACAAACGAAAAAGAAATCATTACTAATTGTGGGTAACCAGTAACGTGAATAACTTCGTTTGTGATAACTTAACTAATAACACAGATCTGTTAGCAACGTGAATGGATTTAGTGACATTTATGTGCAGTTCAATAAAAGACATGTTAGTACAATTTGTGCATAATAAAACAAGAGATAAAGTAGCAACTAGTGACATACAAGTAACATCAATACACATTAACGTCCCTGCGTAACATCATCGGTATCATTTTAATTTTTGCTTGAACAGCATAAATGATACCGTGATAATATCCTGAAATAGAATCCTGAACAATAGAAACGACTATCCTGCCACAGAAAACACAAATACTATAGAATTTTTGGAATGAGTTGATAATTCGTGTAAATCAGTACATTCACAGGTGAATTTTTGAATGACCCCTGTCAGAAAAAAAATTGAAGCACAAATACACAATCAATGCATTTATCTAAAAATAAATAACACAATTATTTTGTGTTGCGGAGATGCGAGTAACAATTTCATTATTTTCGGTATAAAAGGAGGTTTGTGTGCTAAGGAATAGACACTTCCGCAAAAGCATATCCTTGAAAAAACCTGAATTTTCTGAATTGCCTTTTCTGGGACCGTCCTTGGATGGTTCACACAGTCTGTCCATAGTCTAGTAGCCGTATTTATAGTAAGGGCTGGTGTAGGTCGAGCTCCGGTAGGTGGCAGGACGGTGAGCATCCAGAGTATATCTCCTGTATGGATTGCTAGGAGGACGTGTTGTATTCTGATCCCAGCCCCTGCTTCTTGTTCGCCAATCATCACCCAAATGGCCTGGTCCAGTGGTTTGTTCAAATCTTCTAACAAGTGCTTGGTCATGGACTGCAAAAGAAAGCACAGCGGTTTGAGTTTGTTATGAAAATATTTGTCTTCAATTGTTTTTTCAAATTCTTCCAGGATTTTATCATCAATATAGATCATTGGCAAACAAACAAATCTAATCACAATTACCAGGATTTGAGACAGCAAACATATATAAGGTTCCCATGGGAATATCTATGATTACTCACACATGCATTCTGGACGAACTTTGTAGATGAAAAGCACAGCGACTACAGCAACGATGATGACACAGACTCCACCGACGACGATGAACACCCAGTTGTTGCTGTTGCTACTGTTTGCATATTTAAGAATAGGTTCTGAAACATGCACAAAAATAATTGTTCTCTTTTTTTTATTTTCCTTGTTAACAGTAGCAGAAAAAGTTTTCATTTTCCCCAAAATTCAAGAATTAGTATTAGTATTAGGATTAGTATTTTTCACGATAATCATTTTTCCAGATCTGACAGATCTTCAAATCAACCCCTACTCTTTGTTTTTGTAGGTATGACATATTTATCAAGTTTAAAATTCAAACTGTAATATTTTCTAAAAATCTGATCAAATATCTGACAGATCTGTCAGATTTGCTTATCGTGAATAACTAGTGTGGCGCAATCAACAATTTTGAATAATGTTTTCCTTGTAAATTAACATATTTTTGAAAATATAGTGAAATAACCGTAGAAATGCAACTTTGGTTATTTTACCATACTTTAAAGATATATGGATCTACAACTTAAATGCCCGGGAATATTGCTAATTGTGTTATTATCCACCAAAACAGAGACACAAGAATTGAATGTTTTCAAAAAAATCTTTATGTAGGCTTTTTAAGCCGAGACATTCATTCCAATTTAATGCAACCCATGAAGATGATCATTTTCGACAATTTGTGCTATAATTGATTTGATCATGTGTACAGAGAACATTAAACCCTAAGCGATTTGAGGTATTCATATCATCGTCTGATAAATTTTTTGGAAAAAATAAAGGGCTAATTTTACACATTTTAATTTTTATTTGAAGTAAAAATAAGTGTAAATAAAGAAGATACTACAAAATTATGAAATTGATCTCGTTTAGTACCTTCAAAGACGATAGATGTTTCGTCGACCTGGAAGACTGTACCGTCATCCGACACCAAACCTCCGTTATCTTCAAGCGATTTCTGCAGCATCTGAGCGAGTTGCTGAGGAACTGGAGGGTCAACCGTGGGGAAAACCAATTCATAATTCACATCTATGGATCCACAACTGTTGAAAAGAAGCTACATTATTAACCAATTTTGATGCCAATGTGGTGGTATATAGTTTAAAATAATTGTTTTTCTCTTGTCATTTTAAGAATCAAAAAGCGAATGTATTGAGCTTATGTGAGACCTTAATTTTCTATTTTTTGCTTCTATAGCTTTTGGAAAAGCCCTCAGTAACTGTAATTAAAAAGTATATTAAAATGTAAATTTACGAAGATTATTTTTAAATATATAGCATCTAATAATTAACATTGACATTGCTGCTTGAAATTAAATCAATATCAAGCAGCGTGTTTCAATTCGTTATAGGTAACATTTTTTTTCTTCTAAATTCTTTAAGTAGAATTTACACCCCATCAGACTTTTTTGCTTGATGAGTATTCTTGATCATGTTTTCCCCCTCAAGAAGTAGCGAATTGATGTAAGTCCTTTCTCTTTGTTTACTCTTATTATACACACATCAAACACACCCAGCCAAGAGGCGTTTTTTCTGACAGAATCTGAGGTTTTTTTATCTGGCAAACAGTCAGATAAAATACCTCCGATGAAGAATTTCCTCTCTGTGAAGAAATTTTGATTTTTGATCTGACAAGAAGTCTGATGAAAATGCTTTAATGAAGATATTTTATTAAATGTTTGTCTGAAAATACATGTGACAAAAAGACTTAGCTGCCATGCATACCTCAATGCAGAGAGCAGGTGTTACACTAGAGGTGAATCCGAGGATCCCACAAACAAGAAAGCACACAAGTGATCTTTAGAACCCAGAACAGATATCACCAGAAAGTCCAACATATGGGTATCAGTGGCCCAACAACTACCGTTCCCAATGAAGATTTATGCAAATGTCATCGAGTAAAATGATGTGGTCAAGAACAGGGTCTGCGCATAGAATTAGTTCTGATGACGAATAAGAATAAGTGTCTCCTGATTTAATTTAATACAAATTAATATTTTGAGGAATTAAAAGTTAGACCTAAAATTTAGCTTAAGGTTAGTTTTCAGCTAAGTCATTCTTCTAAACAGCTTTACTGATGTAATGGGAATACCCTCAAACAATACTTGGTCATCAACAGTGTCACTAATTTGATTAAATTGCACAGCAGATGCGTCTAAATGCCACATTATAAATGGCAATGATATTATTGCTGATTCATGTACACTGGCAAATGTAAGACATAGTTTGCATGTCCTCAAAAGTTTACAATAAATTACAAATATTTCCAAATTCAGCCGTCAATAAAGCGACACACTGAGGGACGGGTGTCTGGTTTATTGCCTGAAAGCTTTAACAAAATATGTTATTTTCTAGTTGAATGTATTGGTATACATTCCTGCTTTACAGACTATTATGTAAGATTTAATGGACAGAGAATTGTCTGTTTCTGAAGAATTAACGCACGGAGGGGCACAGCCCCAAGTGCATTAATTGTCCATTGAAACACACAATTCAAGTCCATTAAATGACTTACATCACAGTTCAAGATTGACCTACAAATGACACTTTTACTATAAAGAGAAAAGGAGGCATTGCACTGTGAATTGTGTTCAAAATCGCTCACCAATGCTCAGGAGTGTTAATTGGGTCTTTATGCATAGTACTGTATTGATGTAATTGCCAATTTGTCATTTGAGACCTAGCAAGAGGCCTAGAAAGTCAGGGAAGCAAAGCGAAGACAATAGGCAGAGGTGAGCCACATGACACAGAGAGAGCAGGCCAGCTGGCCTTCCCAGACTGCATTGCTTGTTTGGCAATCTAACCATACACAGTATGTAATTTTCAGATTATGAGGCAACTTCAACTCAACAAAAAAGGCATTTAGAATAGGATTACCTGTCTGAAAGTACACCTGTCTAGAGTCTAGATATATGTCTATACGCATGCAAAAGATTGAGCCTAAATAGCAATTATTTTTTAGTGATTTTGCATCTTGAAAATTGGGATTTTAACAGTTTCTACTGACTTCAAAAGAAGGTAAAATGTACCAAAATTCATACATATCAAGCAATAATATCACTTTCTGCCATAATAGTTGTGTTTTCTGATGAATTTTACCTTGAGAAGTTGTGTCATACTGGTACTGAATATTGATTTTCAGCCTGAGTTCATATCTGTCACTCAATGACATGTGTCACTTTTTGTGGCAGGTGTCACTTTCTATCTGTACATTAACAACAGTTAACGTACGGAAAAGACAACAGATTTACCCGCAACTGTGATGCAATGTAAATTTGCAGCTCGGTAACAGTCTGAATTGGTTTTTAACTTCCTTACGCTTTTGGATACAGCACCCGCCACCTGAATGTATCTTGGGGATTCCGGATTCTCGTAGTCGTCGTTAATGCATTCATCTTCAGTCACACTATCAATCACCAGGTTCCCAGGTACAGTTGTGGTTGCCACTGGCAAATCTATGAATTAAGCATTCAGATTGCAGAAAAGTGAGATTTGAGAATAATGGGGTTTTAAGTGAAAGAGATAGACAAATTGTAGGTTTTGACTTCATTTTTGATGCAAAGAGATCTCTCATAGACATCCATCATCCATTATGACAAAACCGTAATCTTGCAAGTCTTGTGTGAAAGTGTGTAATCTTTTCATATTTATATTTACAATCTGCTGAGGAAGATCCATCTGGAACAGACGTCTTGGCTCACCTTCAGAATCATTTGATAAGGTAGATCCATACAGTAGAGTGAACATATTGGCAGGCTTACCTTCACAGTCATCTGCTGAGGTGGATCCATCTGGAGCAAAGGTGTTGTCTGGACACTGAGTACAGGTCACATTGCCTGGTTGACCGCCTGGATGGTACGACTTGAGACACATTGTGCAAACCAGGCCATTTCCTTCTGTTCCTGCCACACATTCTATTAATGGAAGAAATGTTAATGACCAGTTTTGGAGAGACGTACGAGTGAGTTAAATTGCAGAAACCAGGAAGATGCTATCATTTTGATTGAGCATTTGCACGGAATTTTTATGTTCATACCTGTAATTTTTGGAATTTATTTAAGTATCAGTCATTTTTTTTGAATAATGAAATAGAAGTGAACGTTTCATGTAAAACATATATTTAGTCTTTTTCACATGTTTAAAATATAGATATTGTTGTATCTTTAAATTTAAATCTGAAAATCTTTTCGGATAATTTATAATTTCATTGGTAAATTACCTAAATTGATAAATGTTTGAGAAAAGGGAAAAGCAAGAAAAACAGGGTATGAATTGAAGGCAGCTTACGGCATGCTGTGCTCCTAGTTTCCTGTGTCACCTCTGTGTTGGTCGGGCATTCCTGGCACATGTCATTCCCAGCTTGACTCTTGTAGAATCCAGATTGGCAGGCAGTGCAGGTATCTCCTATAAGCTCCTCTCCAGCTGGACAATCGATTTCTGTTTGTGTTTTAAATGAAACAAACAAATAATCAAATTCAAGTTTAGTATGATAAATACAAAGTAGCTGACAGTCAGACTCACTGCAAGCTGTTCTGTTTGTGTTGGGAACCATCTTGGCATTACATTCAGTACATGTGCTGTTGTAGTCTGGATTCACAGAATTCCCTGGACACGGCACACAACTTCCACCACTAAGCTGATAACCTGGTCTACAAACTGTTAGAGATGGCATAATTTTGTTTTAAAATTCGTTATGCACAATCAAAGACTGAATGTTGTGTGTCATATTTTAATTCCAAAAAACCCCAAAAAGTGCAAACAGACCCAAGTACCCAAGTACATTGATGCTGATACATAATCGGCATGAAAAATGTCAAGTAGAGTAACTTACGACAAGCTGTACTCCCAGTTTCCTGTGTTGCTTCTGTGTTGGTTGGACATTCCAGGCACATTTCACTTCCAGCTTGGCTCTCGTAAAATCCAGATTGGCAGGCAGTGCAGACGTCTCCTATCCGCTCCTCTCCAGCTGGACAATGGATTTCTGTTTGTGTTTAAAATGATTCGAAAATAATAGTTTAAATAGTAATCAGGACTTTTATGTTTATAATGAACTCAAGAGATTAAACTGAAGTTTATTCTGCCAAAACCATGTTTTCCATAAATATCACCAAATATCATGAACTTTATTTATTCACCAGAATAGGAGGCCATTAGGGTTAAAATAAGACAAGCAATTGGGCATCACTTAACCAACTGGAGAGAATGTACAAAAGTAAGATTATATACAAAGGTAGCATGACGTTTGGCATAAATTTTATGTAGAATTTGTACCTACCACAGGCTGTTTTGTTCGGATTGACAGCCATTTTGTCACCACATTCAGTACATGTGCTGTTATAAGCTGGATTCATAGAATTTCCTGGACACACCGCACAAGTTCCACCACTAAGCTGGTAGCCTGGTCCACAAACTGATAACAGATATTTTGTATTGTATTGTTTGCTTGTTTAGATTCGTCTTAGGAATGACTTCTTTGGGAATACCTTTATGAATGGTTTGGACAAAAATGCCGATCTATTACATTACTAGCTTTTGCAGTAGTTTGCCTCATTATCATTAGCAAACAACACCCCTTTTCTCATGGACTGTGGTGCTTTAAATGAAAAGAAGTTAAGTGATGGATCAGTTAACTGTCCTTATGTCAGGAGGCATAACTGTCAAAAAACTCAGTAATGAATCCTCCAAGAAAATTTTGGACATTTGTTGTACTGTTGTTTGCCAATTTCTTTGGAGATTGTTAGAAACCATTTGGTTGTCGTCCAGAAAGGATGAGTTACTATTGTTTGAAATATGAGCAAAAACGACCAAAAATGTCGGAGAAGTCAGTCAGAAAGGGCATCTGTTGATCTATCTCAACACAATTGCATTACATTTTTTTAATAACGAAAATTTGCTTTCTCAAAAGAAGATCAAAACTTTGGAAAAGACAAAAAAAATTAACATTATAATAAACTGACCGCATTGATCCTTGGTTGCACTTCCTGTTCTCTCTGTTGTACTTCCGGTTGTGACGTCACCTACGGATGTAAATAACGTACGGTAATTAGAATGAGATGGTTAATCCATCTGAAGTCATTTTTATGAATTTATAGTCTGTAGATGACATGTTTCACATCAAAATTGAATGTTGAACAACTAAATGAGTGAGCATAACAAAAAATCATACTCACTTGAGCAGTTTTTGCAAGTGGTATCCTTGTGGAAGGAGGAATCCTGAAAGGTTTCAACTGGACAGCTCAAACACTTATTTCCATCCTCCAGGTATTGTCCTGCCACACATCCTACAATAAGAATAAAAAGTTTCCTTCAAATTCCTAACACGATCTTTTCAGCGAAAATATGCATGATTTAAATTTTGGATAAGTTTACAGCATTTAAAAGTAGATCTATTTAAGGTAGAAAATCACCACAATCTCTCTGATCAGTCGATCCTGTTTCGTTTGTTATACTTCCGAAAATGACACCTTTGAAACAGAACATTTATCAAAAATAGTTCACCGGGTAATGCAGAATTAAATTTTTTTTTTGTCCAATTAGATATATTAGACGAAATTTACTGAGTCAACCACACATGAATGGGGACCTATCAAAAACCTCACAAAACACAGAGCAACTTATTATGAACCTGCACAGTTATTTTATCCAGAAGAATATACAGATAAATAAACACCAGTTATTGTGTGTTCTGTTATTACCTGTACAATTGCTACAGGCAGTCTCGAAGTGGTAGTCCATGTCCTGGTAGAAACCAAGAGGGCAACTTATACATTTCCCTTCGTTCAAATACTGTCCTGCCCGACACTCTGAAAGCAAAGAAAAAGAAATGAACCAATATTGTAAACCAAGCAGAAAATAACTAGATCTATTTTGCAAATTGTCAGAGGATCTGGGGATCATCGTTAGTGCACTTTTCTCAAGTTATGAATTTTCCTCTCGATATGGTAAAATATAATTTTGGAATCCCTTTCCACGAACTGGCATCCTCATTAATTGGACATCAATAAAAGTGAGAACTTACTGCAATCAGTCTGAGCAGTGGCTCCCATTCTTTCCGTTGTGCTTCCATTGATGAATTCTTTAAGTAAGAAAATGAAACGAGAACTTAATAAAAACTGGACGAAAGTAGAGTCTAAAATTGTAACGTGATTCAGATCTCTCATCACTCGCCATTTATGTATAACATATAATTTGCGATTTAATGATTGTTCTGAAAGTAAACTTTAAATTAAATCAACGTTGAAGAGGTACCCGAGCAGCTTGCACACACTGTGTCAGTGTGGAAGGACTTTTCCTGGAATTTACCGACTTCACAATAAGCGCACTCCCTTCCGTTCATGTACTCCCCTGCTCCACAAACTAAAGTCATAAATGATAATAAACTCAGAAAAATGTTTTACAGAAAAACCAGTTTTATAGTATATTGGAAACATTAAATCCCGCTTATTATGCTTTTTGCATCTAAGTCAATCTAGTTTTTCACGATACGCGTTTCTGTCAGATAATCTGACAAAAAGAAATTGTCAAAAATCATTAAGACCTTTATAAAGTCTTGCTCTATTGATTCCAGAAATAATCAAAGTCCAGCAAGTGGAGTGGTGCATGAAACAAAGCTCACTTCAACAATCTTCTGCTCTACACACACCAGACTGGCACAGTCAGTAGAGCATTAGAGTGATGATCCAGAGATACTAGGTTCAATCCCAACTGGGGGCAATTTTTGACGATTTCATCTTCTCTCCTTTCAGGCACTCTGAAAAAAGTTTTAAAATAAACAAATTCAATTCAAACAAATCTTAACAACTTTGAGATGGAAAATCTGCTGTTAAATCACTTTACTGTAAAAGTTTCACATAATAGAGTTTATCCGAGTGGGACTTTCTACCTTTACCGGTTCGGGTACAACGTTAAAAATCATAATGCAAAGCTTACTGCACTTGCTCTCAGTCGTGGTTCCCATTTCCTCTGTTGTGCTTCCCATGATGATTTCGTTCAATATTTTTAGAGAACATTGTTAGAAGACACTCAAGAATGACATAAAGTATAAATTGAAAAAGTTAAAACACGTTGTTATCCTGTTAATTGAATTGATCATCTCATTCAAGCGTAATATGAGAAAATAATTTGCTGAAACGTTTTCTGATCTTCCTTCAGGTATAGTTGCATCAGAGCACATTGAAACATTTTACAACCATAACCCACCATTGAACACTGTAATAGACATAACTGAAAACATAACCTTTCCACAGCCTTTAGATGTTGACAGTAATGATCATGATACCTGTACAGTTGCTGCAGGAAGTCTTCGTGTGGTAATCAATTTCCTGGTAGGAACTCAGAGGGCAACTCTCACACTTCCCTTCCTTCAGATACTCTCCAGCTGAACACTCTGAAACCATATAAAAATATTAGATGCACATTTCAACACCTTAATTTTCCTTTAATGTTATTCATTCCATTGAACAAAGGTTCGTTTATGACTCACTGCACTCGCTCTGAGTAGAGGATCCTTCTCTCCGTGTTGTGCTTCGTAGAATAACGTGTGAAATTATGGAATGTATGAAAAATGAAATTTATGAAAACTGATTCCAACTTGTTCCAATAGAAATTCATTGATAATCCAATCATGAGGAGATTTCTTTTGAATTAGTATAACAAAATCCCACACAAAGAGGCCAATTGAATCCCCTGTTTCACACCTTTGCAGATTTAGTGAATAGGGCTGTAGTGCGGTTGACCACTGATTGGTTCAAGAATCAATAGAGCATGACTACATAAGGATCTAAAGGGCTGCGACTTCCAGCAGACAGGGGACATTGGTCAGATAGTGGCATGCAGGACATGAAAGTCAGAGAAAAGTCAGTGCCTAGGTTCACTTCCCAGTGGGGTGTAAGATTTGCTACTAGATTTTTTCTTAGTTCTTACGGAAAATTCAAGTTATTCCCAATTTTCTCCTAATGTCAGCTATGGACTCTTAGAAAGAGATTATTGGGAAAATTTATTTTTCCAAATTGTCATGAAATAATTGTTCAACTGTTCTAATAGTTTGAAATGTCATTTGGTATTCATTGTGTACCTGAGCAATTCTTGCACATGGTATCTGTGTGGAAGTTCTCGTCCTGTTAGGTTCCACGTCCGCAGTCCAGGCATTGGTTTCCAGACACGTGTTTTCCCACTCCGCATCCTGGAATCAGAGATATAACACACAGCATCAAGGTAATTGAATGTTAAAGCTGGGAATTTTAGCCTTTTGCAAATTGTGTATCATCAAACCGATGGTTTATTGTTCTTAAAATCATTTCCTGCTACACTGACCGCATTGAGACTTATCAGTGGTTCCAGTTCCATTTGTTGTACTTCCGTTCACAGCAGCTTTAAGTAAGAGAAATTATTCTATGTTAATGAGCTCAATAGATCTAACATGTATTATGAGTGAAACTTATTACATTGAAGTACTTTGTTAAGTCGGAGAAATTCTGTCAAGTGTAAGATAATCCATTATTTTCAGTGCCGGATTCGGGATTTCAAAGACGGAGGGGGGGGGGGGCGCCATCCTCTAAGATTGGAGCACCAACCTATTATTTGGCCAAACTTTTCCAAGAAACTGCATGAAAATGAAAGTTTTTGGACCCAGGGGCGCCCCCAGATCATCCAATGATTTTTGACAGGGATCTTTGTTTCAAAATAGTTTCAGTACCTGAGCAGTTCTTACACTCGGTTTCCCTGTGATGGGTCAAATCCTGGTATCTTCCCACACTGCAGCTGATGCATTTACTCATCTGAGCTCCAGATCCGAGCTCCTCATTGTCTTCTCTATCCCCAAACTCTCCTTCAACACAGACTGAAAGGATAACAGATAAAATAATTTGCCCACGTACAAATAAAAGTAGAAAAAATCCTATATAGTATATTTTCAAACTTTAAAATATTTTGAAAGTACTACAACATTTAAAAATGTACTAAATATTAAGAGTATATATATAAATATTAAAAAATATTTTTTAAAACAAGAATACCTTTCAGTCGAAGGCATACCATCTGCATAGCACATAGATCACAATCACATTTACAAATAGACAAAACTTGATTTCTTTTCACTTGACCTTGATACTGAGAAACCTTGACCTTGACCTTTCAAATAAGTTTTAGTGGAATATAGGCATGCAGAAGTAACAGTTAGGTAAAATATATCAGTTTTTCATTTGACCCTGACCTTGATACTCAAACTTGACCTAGAAGTGGTCAGGATGTATCTGTATACTAAATATGAAGTTCCTAGCTCTATCAGTTGAAAAGTTACAGCCTGAACAGACACACAGACAGAAACTCAGACAGACACCCGGACAGACTCGACTGAAATTATTACCTATCCACATACACGGATGGTAATAGTATATTGGATTACACGTGTGTACAAAATAAAGGTACAAATCTGAGCAGATGATCGTTTTGCAACTTTTTCTCATTTGATTTTCTAGTACCACTGATAAGAATTCTGGAGTATAATTTGAATGAACAACTCACCACAGTCACCAGCATCAGTCGAGCCAGTTCCATTTGTTGTGCTTCCCAGGATGACGTCTTTGAGCGAAAAAGAGAAACATTGATCATTGAGATTAAATAACATAATATCAAATTAAGTTTTAATAAATCTAAAAGGATTCATTTGACAATTTCTTGGATTATAATTCGGCACAAAGTGTCCGCATTTTAATTTGCGTACCTGAGCAGTTTTTGCATCTGGCATTTCTATATAAAGACTCATCCTGGTAGGTTCCCATTCCACACTCCACGCACTGACCATCATAGAAGTGCTGCTGTATACAATCTGAAATCAGTGAAGAAACATAAGTACCACGGGTTTTTATGCTCACTTCGTCTTTAAATGTTTTTATATTATTGAAACACACACCAGGTATATGAAATATCTTTTTTTCTATGGATTTTACTGACCATTGAGCGCAAGTTTAAAGCTTAGAATCTAAAAATGGTCATTATTTTCAGGAAAAAAATAATTGTTAAAAAGTAGAAAAAGAAAGAAAACTTAATTTAGTAAAAAATTGTAATTTTTCGTCCATCTGTGTTGTCATGGTTAATTACAAAATTTAAACAATGAAATTATCTTTCTAAATCTACCGAATGTGACACTAATTGTTCGGAAGTTTACAAATAGTTTGGTTTGCAAATGTATTATGATTCCATGTTTTCTGAGAAAAATATAATAACCAAAGTCAATTGAGAGGGATCATGTTGGTAAATTTAACCCATCAATATCAATCGCAACATTCGAGTTTTTCCTAATGAAATTCTGTAGAAATTCTACAATAAAAATTGTAAAAAGTGGTATTTGAACCCACTACCTCTTGCTTAGGAGTCAGAGGTGCACAGATAACAGAGAGAACATTTAAATTGATCCAAATTCATGCTTCAGTGATTCATCACATTCTGTAGATTTCTATAGAATTCTACAGAATGTATCTTCATAAGGAAAAACTCGATTGCTTGTCTAAGAGGAAAATTATCAATATGTGATTGTTAGATCAACCTGCATACATAACAATGGCAGCGTAGTATTTGTGCTTCATTTTATATGGTAATGGGACTATGTACTCACTGCAATCATCCGCTCCGGTATTCTTGTTAGTTCTTCCTCCGGTGCAGGTCTTGCAGGAAATTTGGTCGAACATATCATTCCATTCACCCATCGGACAATCCTCACAAGAATCATCGGAGTTCAGGAAGGTGCCGGGTGGACAAACTACAGGGAAATATAACACATCCAGCACAAAACAGTAGACTCACTCGACTTTTTGCATAATTCATCATATCCCGCCAAATCCTGGCAGGATCCTGCCAGGATTGACATTCAATTGGTTGCAACCATTGAATATCAATACTAGCAGGATCCTACCAGGAATTGGCAGAAAATAAAAAATTATGCAACAACTCAACTGCCAATTTTAGATTAATTAAATTTGTTTAAAATTGTTGTGAGTTTTGTTTGAAATTTACTCTCTTCCATGGCTGTCAACATGCACATGCGATTGACAATATAACAATACAGGCAGATCTCAGTGCAGAACATTTAACATTGCACATACAGATAGAGAGGAGCCACATTTTCTCTTTTTTTCACATTTTTTCACTACGGCCACTATGATGGACCGAGAGAGGTTATGGTACAAGCAGTATATATGGGTAACTACTCACCAGTATGCGCAGACATAAAGGATGAGGCTTACTCAATGATCACTTACGATAATGACGGCACAATGACAGGCACATACGACAACACATATACCATACCCATATACATTGATAACGGCACCACTGTAAATCTAATGCCCACTCACTTTTATGACAGGGCCACTTATTTACATCATTTACTGAAACATGATGCAACAGGAGAAAATATCCGAACTGGAAATGGCTTAATAGCAACCAGATTCTGGACTGATATTCCCCTTGTTATTCAAGGATGTTGCCTGCAATTAAAGGTATTAGTATGTGATACCCAGGCAAA
>JBCAUG010555174.1:0-14680 GCA_038406175.1 Haplosyllis leylae | reverse complement strand
TGCAACCCCCCCCCCCCCCCGAAAATGAGATAATGCCAGATTTGGCTTGATACATTTTCAGATCCCTTTCATCGCTTCATCTCACACTCTTCATCTTTTCATCTCATCCTCACTTTTTACCTCTTCACCTCACTCTTCATCTTACTTTTCATCTCTTCATCTCACTCTTCAGATTTTTATCTCACTTTGACATTTTCATCTTAATTTAATCTCTTCATCACACTCTTTATATTTTCATTTTTTCATCTCACTTTCCATCTCCCTATCTCTCTTCATCCCACTTTTTATCGCTCTTCATCTCTTTAAGTCTTTAACTTGGACATTTTTTCTATTCATCTGCCTACCTAAACCAAAGTTATAGTTTAATTAAATCACAATCAAATGGATCATAACACAATGCTGGTAAGCATTCTATATTTCGATTAATTTATCTCTTCATCTACATTTCTACAGTCAGGTCACAGTTAATTAAATCATAGAATCAGATAGGGCGCGACACAATGCTGGTCAGCTTTCTTGTTTAACTGCAGTGGAACACATGGTGTTCTGACCAGTTCATTGAATTCCAACTGTTCAGAAATTTGTATTTAATTTTTTTTAATTCCTCAAGGACTAGATTGATATGGAGCAAAATGTTTCGAGAATTCGAGAAGTTTGGTGTGAAGTTCCCAACTGTCATATTGGTTATCGGGCGCCTATTTTTGATACCAAGGACTGTTTTGAAAATAAAGACGATCCAAAAATTAAAGAAGAGCTATGGACTCTACACTTCTAATTTCAAAAAAAAATTAGTCGCCCGCTAAAGTATTGTCAGATGGAAAAATTGTCACACAGGACATACGTTCTGATAGGACAGTATAGAAATGAGGTCTTTTTCAACAGGGTTGAAATTAGAAGCGATTGTGTTACCAAGCAGACTCTCTACTACAGATGCAGGCATTGCACACATAGCAGGTAGGACAGTCAACTTTTCAATTGTGTAAATAAGTAAATATTGAATGACATAAGGTACAAGATTGTAATGTCACAAAAATCATCGACGTGTTATTCAAGTCTTTCTTTTTCTTTTTTCTTGTTTACAGGAATGCGACTGCAAACATTAGACCTCACAAACTATATGCAGATAGGTGATGTAGCCATGCGTTACATTGGGCAGATTCACTCTCTCAGGAAACTAAGACTGAGTAACACGAAGGTTTCTGATGCAGGCCTCCTCTTTCTTGAAGGTAAATACTTACGCTGTGAACCCACTTTTATTACATATATCCACTCACCCATTAAAAACTCAAGTCGCATTTAGTTCAATATTTTACAAGGAAGTACATGTTGTGTGTTCTTAGGCTTGAAGGGACTTGAAGAACTTTACATAGATAGAGTGCCTAGTGTTACAGATGCAGGTGCCTGTGTAATAAAAGGTAAATTGCAGTTTTTTACCCATGATGGAACAAATTATAGAATTGAGTGTATGTTATGTGGTTGATTATTGCGTGATAGTGTTATGATATACAGCTGTAGTTAAATCCAAACATGTTTTCATGGGGCAGAAATAATATAGCCATTTTTTTTCGCATGGAGTCACGTTTGACTTGAATGAAATTGTTTTTCAGTTATGAATTACGTTTTATTGATAGTGCAGAATTTGGGTCTCTATTGTAGGGCTATCCAGATTGCAAGAACTCAGTTTATCTGAAACGGGGTAAGCTTTCTTTTAAAAACAGATCTCTTGTGCAGTCGTTACCCATCTAGCAATTTCTCCTTTTGAAATGTGTTAACGTTAGAAATTAAACGCAGTGGTTGAGACGGACACTAAAAGTAAATGAAACCAACATAGCCTCCCACTACATTGCAATGCAATACCTGCCATGGCTCCCCATCCTTACCATGCTAGACCAGACCTAGCCACGGGGAGGGAGTAAGGTCACCTGGTCAGGGTGCCCTCCTCCCCTCTCCTTTCCCTTCACCTCCCCTCTCCTCTCCCTTCCCTGACTGGACCAGACCTAGCCAGAGGGAAAGGATAGGGTCACCTGGTCAGGGTGCCTCCCCTTCCCCTCCCCTAGCATGGCCAGAGCTAGCTGCGGATAGGGGCACCTGGTCAGGGTATCCCCTGGCAGGACCAGGACAGGAATACCCTCCCCCACCCCACCCCCAGGCAGGACCTGGATAGGACATACCCTCCCCCCCCCCCGAACAGAATCACAAACACCTGTGAAAACATTACTTTCCCTCGAACTACGTACGTGGTCGGTAACAAGAATCTGCATCTGGTAGAAATGCATTCTTTTAACTCGTGCTACTTATGGAAATGTTAGTAGAATGACTGAACAAACACCAGCATTTTAAGTTTCAAACGTGCTTTTAATGGTCTTCAACAAAATTCTGCACATATGCGATGTGTCTTCATCAGGAATTTGTTGTGGTCATGGAATTTTCATTACTATTTATACTATTGCCCAGCTTAATTGTTGTCTAGTTAACAAGATGTCTTGTTGCCCAGACTGAAATTATGGAAATAAACTCGTCGCACATGCCAATTGTTCGTTCGGAATGCAATAAAGCAGAAACATTACTTTTTGCAGATTAACCAATGCATTTCTTAAGACGAAGGCTTTGAATGAATGTTTACTCCTCAGCAAACTCAATTTAAGCAGAACACAGATATCCACAAGAGGTAGCTATCATGTAATTTTAAACGTTTTTGTAAACTTTGAAAGGAGTCCTAGCTGTCGAAATCATAAGAAAGGAGTTATAGTTGTCGGAAACATGTCGAAAGCCAGCTTTTTGTTTTGATTTTTTTTCAGCCAAATTGGATTAGACAGAGAATTTCTTATTAGGCTATGTCGTGGGGTCATAAAGACAAAGACACGGTTGTGGTAGGCGTGAATGCTGGTTTATTGCAGGGGAACAAGTTGTACATAGCTCGGGTAGATTTACTGAAGTCCCCGCTGGTCAGCTGGGGCATACTTTATATACAAGGTCATGCGGTGACCTTGACCTTGGTCGGAAGGGACTCCGACACAGGGGTACATCATATTAACTTGTAATTGTTCACTAGGAACGCCAATTTTCCAGAACTGGGACTGAAGGAAGTATATGAAGAAAGATACCAGTTAAATTATAAATCCATTGTTACGTGCTGACATTGCCCTTATCGGGAGAAAATACAAGAATTTGGTTGCAGTTCGATCGAGGCAAAGTACAATGTACCGGTAATGATTCATTTCTTTTGTTTGTCACGGTGTGCCATAAATAAACAGATCAAAAAGGAGATTACGAAAGATCATAAATAGGGGACAAAGGTTAAGGTTACTTGTGCCCTAAAATTCGAACTATAAAAGTAAAGCAACCAGTCAGCGGGCAAGCAGTTCTACATTTTATCAAGACGCCTCTACGTAAATGTGGGCGAATTTATCAGCAAGTATTTGCTTTATTTTTGCAAATGTAAACCTGTTACACTGGAAGTGAGGCAATTGCCAAGAGCACTGGTCTTAACGTTAGTTACACAATTGACACGGTGCGGTGTCATGTACGTATGGTCTTACACACCAGTGGCCCACACGTGGTGTGTTCTATGGTCTGATGTCGCAACAAAAAACATGGTTAGTGATGTCACCATATTTCAATGAAGACAACTAGGCTGTGACGGATTTTAGATGAACATAGTCATTTGATTTGTAAACAGTTTTCACAGTTGGGGAAAAAAGGACTGAAAAAGGGACACCATTTGGTGAGTACATTTGGCTACTGACAATATAAATATATAGTTACTTCGAAATTTAGCATTAAATAACTGTAGATTACTACCCATTGTTATTGTCATCATTATGGCATATCCCATAGTCTGATAAATTAGCAAAACATTTCGCCGTATTTCATTGTACACAACTCAGTTGTGACTGGTTTTCAAACTTTTGCACAAATTACATATCCATTTTACCGATGTGTAAGCATTGTATAGCTTCATAGTTGGGAAGTATATTTAGCTATTCAATTGAACCTGTTAAATGTTAACTGTAATTGACATTTAGATAACTGGAGACAATTGTCCATTGCTATTACAATTATTGCGGCATATGTTTGGCCTGGTTTACAGCATTTATTCGCATACGCATTATTGTTTACAATCACAAGGGATTCGTGTTTCTGTTCACTGTCACAACTGGTGTGTTGTCACATCAATCAATCCGTTCAGTCAGGCTTTTATTTTGGTCCCTTTTCACAGTTACAGGACGAAAGGAACAAGGTAGGTCTTCTGGTACTTGTCTGTCAGATATTTGATCGAAAGAATATCCTTTTTGAAGGAAGGCATGATGAATTCGGTGTAAAATAACAAAGTCGCAGTGACACTGATTTTAATTTTTGTGGACGATGAGAACAAAATTACCGTGATTTGTATCAATTGTGTAATTTTCATTACAAGTTTGTCGTAACTGAAAAATAATGTGTTATGATACTGGGTAATACCCTCGAACAAAATTTATCACAGAGATGAAAGTCCATAAATATGATGCATGTGAATTTTGGTGTGTTATCTTGATTTTAAAGAAAATCATTTTGGGTGATCTTTTTTGGAGATTTTAAAGGAACACAAACTTCTAAAATATGAAAATAATCACAACATGTATATTTTGCTAGTATCTTTAAAAAGAAACTGGCCAAATTTGGCAAAATATTGCTCTAAATATGTACAAGTATGATATGTATTGAAGCAACAATATCTAGACAGACAGGAAAGGCGTGTCCCTACTTCATTTTATGACAGTGGTAAAACTGATAAGGCTGCATAGACTGATAGAAAGATGTTCAGAGCTTTTTTTGCCGAGTAGAAATTTTCTTTCGATGAACCTCATGCAAAACGCACCATTTTATGCGCACACATGTATGGTCACATCACCATGAAAAGTGGCGCAGGTTTTGTCATGTAAAATTGATTGAATTTTGTTCCGGAAAACAACATGGTGCAGACTATCGATCGGTGAGTCACTTTTTGCCATGGTGCTGAAAAGGCAACACAACTTGCCTATGAAATGCAAACAACTTTCCACAAAATTTTAATTCCGTGACATCGTTTCGTTTCCAGTGTGACATCGTTTCGTTTCCAGTGTGTAATTACAGACAGGACTTACAAGGATGACTAGGTCTCAGAGACCCAGTAATTTTTCTACAGAGACATTGAAGGCGTTATCCGACACTCAGGTATGGGACTTAAACTTTTCTCTACATAGTACAAGTGTAATTTACCACTCATTAGCACATCTGTCTTACACAGGTGTTTTGCTTATAGGGCAAATGAATTGTGAAGATGTTGCGACACTAAATATAATATTTTAGTATATACTTCTGAAGCCACACAACAAAATTTCATTTGGGCAACAGGCAAAAACCGAGATTTTGACACAGCGTTCAAACAACAATTTGACACGAGTTAGACCAAATATTTTTTCTTGATTTTAGCATTTTTTTGAACAAACACAACTCAATTCATGACATATAACATTTTACAGGTTGGTTTTGGAATACTTTGCCTGATACTCGGAGTAACGGACATAATCATAACATCGCTTCGTGCTGAAAAATGCAGCGAGTATTACCTTCTGAGCTCAAAGCTTCAGGATAAGAGCCCCTGGTCGGACCCCGCCAGCCTCATGTTCCGTTCCCCCGCACCGTCCTACTCTCAACACGCATACGCCTGCTACTTACTATACTACAAGATCTGGCTCTCAACTCCGTCGTTGCTGTGCGGTATTGTGGTAAGTATTGATTGATGATGTTCATTTACAATTACCTTATCGGCAGAATCAATGCTCTGAATAATCCTTATTAGCCATTTTCAAATTTGTTGGTGGGCGGCATTGTCTAAGTAAATGAAATAAACAAATAAAGACATCACGAAAACTATATCGATTGACCATTTTTCAAAATTTTAAGAAAAAGATGATGAGCATGTTGATGATTTTTATGAGGTCCTTGAATTGAAGCTCAGTTCACAGAAGTCAATCTAAGTTCAAGCAGAACGTATCCCCATCACAAAACTGGTCATTTCACTTCAAATACAAGTCATCAAAATGTGAGGACAGAACCAGTTTTTGTCACCTGATCGTATTAATTATTGAAATGGAAAATAACAGTAAAAATCAATACTCGCATGAAAAGAGATCAATGAGAATTTCTTCAATAAACTAAGTTCAAAGTGAATCAGGTAATGTGACGTTTAGCTGGTATCATGCTGTCCAGTGTACTTTTGGGTCATATTTTATGGTCAAATCAGACAAAGCAGAATTGTTAAGTTTGCTTATGATAAATAAGTTCAAAGTACCAAACACAGGGTTGCATGATTTATTTTTGTGGTATGATACACCTACATGTCTTTTCTTCGTACATGTTGCATGTTAAAGTTAAATAAAGTTTTGTGCGATCTTGTGTGATCCAATGTTTTTGACAGTTTTGTGTAGAATGCAAGAACTTTCACTTGACTGACGTTTGAATTCTCACAAGACCAAAAAAAAAAAAAAAAAAAAATTTATAACAAAGGTTAAATACAATTTCCTAAAGAAATAATTAGCGCAGCAAGGGCATTATACTTGGAAATTAGTTTGAATTGGGCACTTGGATCCATTTTCATGTTCTTATTGTTTTTAGTCGCTCCTGCTCTAGCATAGCAACTTTTTAGTATGGTGTTTGTTTGATTGGTGGTTGGTTGGTTGTAGACAAAGAACTTAATTTCAACTCTTGACACCAGGTGGCTCATAAGACTAATTTCAAATATTGACACTAGATGACACCACTATAATTTAGTGCAGGTTCAACACAATGCTGGTAGGAATTATTGTTTCATGTTTCTGAGTTTATTGTTTTCAGTTCTGAGGGTAAAAATGATAATTTTTGTCTGCTTTTGAAATCTGCTTGTATTCTTGTTGGATCTGAAAGGGATGCAATTTTGCATTTTGAAGTTCATGTCTTCATTGATATTTTTTAACAATGAATACACAAGATGAAAATGGTGAAGAAAGTGCTCCAAAGAGGATGTTAAGTGTTAAATTGGACTGAATATTGGAGGCCTTTTCAAAGTGAAGCAAACCACACAAGGTATCAAAACTATGATATGATTAGTTTAGCATCACTTCTATGCTATTAGGTAGCATCACTTCGGAATGAGACTGAGGTGAAAATTTTAGGTGAAAGTTTTAAAATTTGTTTTTGTCATTATGAAGTAATTCCACTCTACAGAATGGAAAGAGGTACTCCTCAGAGCAGTGATTCTGAACTGTTGTCTACTGTGGTTGTTACAGAAAAAGCAATAGCAAGGTCTGCCCCTGCGAGTTTGGGGATTTTCTGAGCTGCTGACATTGTTCTTTTCATCAAAAAATTGAGCTGTTCCTCATCTGAAAGTAATGAATCCTTCAAAAAATAAGTGAGCAGGAAATGATTGAACTAAGCAAAAAAGGTGGCTTGGTGTGTTTCTGATCAACTGTAATTGATATTTTAAATTTTAGTGAAACTTGTAAATAAAGTGAACAACATTCATTGGTCACGAGTGCACTTTTTAGAGAGCCATTTTTTGCAATTTTCACTGTTTAACCTCCATCCTTGGCTAAATTAAAGAAGGCAAGTGGTATATATGAATGTTGGAGAAAATATAGGAATGAAATTCATCATGCTAGGAACATAGCCACTTGAAATTGAAACAACTGACTAATTGACAAATTGGAAAATGTTGTGGGCAATGTTGATGACTGAACTATGATGTTTGTGATTTCATAGTGGAGATTTTGAGAGTAGTATCCAAATGGTTCACTTTATGACCTTTTGCAGCAACTTTCTTTCTACCTGCAATGTGAACATGGTTTCAATGAAAAGCTTATTTTGGATATCTTTTCTAGAGATTAAGAATACCTTGGATCATATTATGAAAGAAAGAACCAAAGAAGGCATTAAAGAATGCCCAGAATGTGAAATAGTTACTGAGGAACATGAAAACATTTTGTGGGAAAGGGGCATTCTTGCAAAACTCTACACACTATGACTTATGGTAATATCCAGACTGCCAGATAAAGTTGATGGCAGAGATGTATTGATCTCTCATAAGTTTTACTGAAAAACAAAGGCAGGTGGTATTTCAGATCATACACCATAGGATGCTAAGGTATCAGATGCTGTTTGTTTTGGTTACCAGCCCTGATATTTCATGGAGCTTTTTCAAAAATATTAAGTTTTGGAACCCATGGGCAGTTACACATGGCCTAGATTTTATGTCCAGATTGTTCCTAAGGAAACACCTGGAGGGGAATATTGGGGCAAAAACATCAGTGAATATTTGACAAGCATGATGTCTGAGGTAATACCTGCATATCCTTGGAAAAACTTGTTCATAATTAGAAACTATTATGAGCTACAAGAAAACTGAATTTTGGAAAAGAAAGTTTCAGACATATGAACTGTGCTTCCAATTCAAATGCAAGACATTAGAGAGAGTGAACCAGGAATATTGTTAAAGGAAATTCCCAAAATTATCAGATGACCCAGGTCCAAAGAAAGGGTATAATGTAAAAAACATTCAGTGCATCAAATAGTGCATGTGTCCCAGGTTCCATGAACTTCCAAAAAGAAAGGAAGGTAAATTTGTTGAAAATGTGAGAAATAGTAATTTTCACCAGTATTACTCTCAACTAGATTAGTCCAGGAAAGTACCTTTAGCTGGGGAGCTGCATGTGGCTCTCAGTTCTATCCAAGTGGTTACAACAGTTACATGGTTATTAGTTCATGCACTGGGCCCAATTTATAGGATAATAAGGTGATTAGAACTGTCCCAATTCCTCTTCAATAAAGCCCATGTACTCAAAGAGACAAACTACTGGTTTGAAGATTAACTTTATTCAAGAAACTTTCCTGAGCAGAAGTGATCACTATAATAACAGGAGGCATCTCCAGCCCATGATTTTGACAATAGGTTTGCAGAAATATTTCCCTGACTTAGCTTCACCAGGCATGTTACACAGTTTCACAGAATGATAAGCAGCACCCAGGTCCAAACAGTACAGTAAGGTGGGTGAAGTCATAACACACTGAATCCAGGGGGATCCCACAGGTCAAAAAGCACCCTAGTGTTTATTGCAGCCAGACAGCACAATTAAGGCTAAATCAGCCTAAACACAGGAATACAGAATATGTCAGCCCAAGCCTTTGTGGATACATGCTACAGCTAAAAACTAAATTAGCTGAAACTCTGAAATGTGAATTGCATTACAATTGGCTCACAGGGGCTTTGTACTGAAAAAAACTCCAAAAGAACACAATAACAATTACATTAATTAAGCAGCCTAAATACAATTATGCAATCAATTACACACAAATACAAGTATAGGTAGAGGGGTCCAAGGCACCCTGAGGGGGATGTAGCAAGGCAATGCAGCTTAGTGCTGCAAATGAACAAATTGAACACTTTCAGCCCTGCTCGACCTCAGGGGGCATTAAAGCCCCTTTTCACCTGAGAAGTTTCTGCTGAGCATTGGTGGTACTTGATGGTATGGTGGTTCATTCTTGAATGGCCTACTTTCCTAAGCAGGCACTTGCTTATATAGGGGGAGTGATCATTGACATCAAGCCACTATGCAGAGTGGTCTGAGGGGCATTTGGACACTACATAGCACAAACTGTAGTGCTTTGAGTTAAGTAACTCAGTTAACTTGAAAGGAGCTACCTTCCATTCAATAGGGTCACTCAGACCACCAAGGGATGCGGGGGAATTGTAGGGATACCAGTCAACCATGATACCAATGATGTCATCACTGTTGACTCTGATTAGCTCTTATAGAGTGGGGTGATGTGTTCATGTGATAGGGGGAAGTGGATTGGACTATGGAATACTCATGCACATGATCGGTACATGCCCTCCAGGTCTCAGCCCAGGGGCTTTAAAGCTCCCCACAGGGGGTTGTTTGCTGTGACCACATATATGTCTATATCACTTGCAACTGGTGCACTGCCCGATGCCACTTATATACCCTTCACATAATGGAGTCAGAGGTGAAATTACTCCAAAAGAGAAAGAAAAGAAATCAAAGAGGTCAAAGAGTCTTTGTTGTAGATGCCAAGAAGGGTATGGACCTCCATGTTCCTATCTCGAGGCAAATTTGGTTTAAATAATTTACAAGGTTTGGTAAAAATTCATTTCCATACTGAGCTAAGCAAGTAACTGTTACTCAGAAAAAATTGAGATTTTGTTCTTTTACAAACGTAAATTTTTCAGTACAGTGATGTTTGATTGTCAGATAATAAATATTTTAATGGTAGTTCTAGTGATTATTTGATGAATAGCGTGCTTGCAATCAGGAAACGTTGGTGTTTCTAGTGCGTTCTGAAAATTTAAGAGGGATGCCACAACAGTTTAAATTCATGCTATGAGTGGTTTCCAAATGCACACACTTTTGACATTGATTAATTGCTATCTCTGCAAATTTGATTTTTGAATTGATAAAATAAATTGTAAGAGGTACTTCGGAAAGTAATTTTTTTTTCGAAATGTTCTGAAGCACATCATTGAGTAGCCAGGTAAAATTATGTCGTTCTACTTTCAGTTCAGTATGGCAGGTGTGGTTGGGGCTGGAGCAGCGAGATCCATCAGTTCATCCTCCCAAGATTGCATGGTCAGTAAACTCCCCATTATAACCATATACTGACAAAATAACTCGCATCAAATATGTACTTTGCTCTCTTAGTAATCTAAGAAGGCTGTTTGAATTTGGACTGTTTGTAACCCGTGAATAAATTTGGTATTGGTGCAAAACCCTCTGTGTACCTAAAATTTTACCAGTAAAATATCGCTATATTTTGATAATATTCTGTGCTTGGCAACAAGCATTAAGAATTATCTCGAGTCTGTTGCTGCTTTACTGTCAAAAGTGAATACAAGGTGAATTTGACACAGAATAATACATAGGGTAAGAAAAATAGAAAGTAAACCGGAAAGTAAGACACCTGTCCAAAAATTGGCATAATTTGCCGGGTGTTGCACAAAGTTGGGGTCGATAAAATATCAAGCTATTGAAACGCAGTGTTTCTTTGCGACAAATCATAGAATCAGAGCAGAGTTTCTAAACGTGATGACTAACAGTACTGGTTTCATCTTTATGTTTGCAGAAGAGGACGTTTGTCATTCTGTCACTATTCAACGCAATCATATTCGCTCCCATACTGTTTGCCCTTGGAGTGTGGAAGGCTTTCGATCTCTTTTTGTCCACAGAGGTAAATTTTCAAAAATCTAAAGTAATTCAAAATCAAGTGTGTGGAACTTTCAATAAAAAATTATCACAGGAAATTTATTAGTCATGAATTACAACAAGAGCTATCTATTAGAACTAGATAGGAGCATTAATGATAAAAGCTAATTTATGTTGTCTGTACCAGAACGATCATGAGCAAAGTACACAAAAAGGACAGTTCACCAATGTTTCAAAAAGAATCCTTGATAATATTTATCAGTACATGGACTTCATAGTGTTCTCACCATGTGCCTCTTTGTATGATGTCGAACACTTGGCATTCTATGAAACTATTTTTTTATGAAATTTTTTGTTTTGAGATATGCCATAAATATTTTGTCCCATTCCCGTTGAGAATTTATGAGTTACAGAGTTACAGTTCAAAGAGGAAAACTGTCCTAACATGAATCTTGATGCTTAGACTTTTCTTTTACATGGGAATGATAGAGAAAATAATCTAACACCAACGAGTTTTCTCTTCTCTCCTTCAGACTTATTGTTGTTGCAAGTGAGCTATGGAGATGAGACCTTAAGTAGCCAAAGTATGAAGCTAATTTACTTTGGGGACCCAGACTGAAATTGCTTTCGAAATAGTTATATATTTTTAGGTGGTCTAAGTTTTCATTTGAACCATCCGCATCGTGGCGATTGGCAATTTCTCATCAGCAATTTGGGACACTTCCTTTTGCAATTTTTTGTCATATTTGGACCCAAGAATATCGGCCATTTTTGAAATATGTCAATTCATGATCACTCCAGGGCCATTTGAGTGCTTTAAAAAACCTTCAGAAATCAAGTTTTGTTAATGAAGGAGTGACAATTATCCCCTTTTTGATTTAGTCTAAGGAGGGCAGGTGTATAGGCTATATCATGAGCCAGTTTTTCCGTACGAGTGATTTGCGTTGTCCGACATGATAAGGTCTGTTCTCACGTCCTGTTAAATAGTCCGCCAAAGTCATCGTCAAAGATCTTGACCCATTCTGAAGCATTCGTCATTGACGTAATATTGACTGACTTCGACGAGCTGTCTGCAGTACGTGTGAAAGAGCCTTCATTCTGGTCACACGATTCCTCTGTAGTTACGTTTAAACGCGAGCGAAAATTTGACTGATGGTAAAATAGGTTCTTTGTGATTTCAGGAGGATCGACAGTGGTGGATGCAACGAGCTGTGATAGCAATAGCCCTGGGCACAGTCGGGTTGGCAGAATGGGTTATTTCTATTGTTTCCACATCAGCTTCCTGTTGTTACATCTCGCGACATACATTACATTCTAGAGAGGTATCTATCCGATAGGAGTCTCTTATGAACGACAATCAAATTTTTTTAACATTTGGCCCAAAAATTGAAAAAGGAGGTAGCCATCCAATAGAGCACATGGCACATGGCATCAATTTTTGTTGTGAAAAGAAGGTGCCTGTCAATTAGAAGAAAGTGATTCCCTGCCCCGTTTCATTAACCGACATATTCATCAACAAAAAAGTCTTGCGTACGTAGTTGGTAATAACTGATTCAGTTCATACCGGATCACTACGTTTGTTGGGGGATGGGGGGGGGGCACTTGAAAAAGTTCTCAGTGGAACCGAGGGGTCCTTAAATGGGTCAAAGAAATAAACAAGATCAAATGATATAAAACTATGGTTGACTGTTTGTAACTAACCTAATTATAAATAGTTCATGAGTCCAAGGATATGTCACGTAAAATAGGACCAGTCAGCTGATAGCGTTTTATAGTAGAGTTTGATATTGATAGAAAAAATACAGTCATCTCAATATTTAGTCACGGCTGTTCTTTATAAATCAGCTTATGTTTGCGTCAGTGTCTAATCCTCTTTACTTTATTCACATTTTTCAGGGATCAGGCCCCTCAATCAGTGGTCAAGTTTCGCACAGCATTGTCTCACCTATTTACCACAGGGATCATAGAGACAAGGCCAAACTTCTCGACAACGCCGACTATTATGTCGATTGCTGACAGTATGGACCAACATGTTGAAACCGGTGTGTCATATTTTTGTAGGAAGTTTAACACGTGTTTGACGCATCTGCGTTGTAAGCTTCCTGTAGGAAACATGCACTTTTTAAAATGAAATGTTAGTCTGGTCTAAAAACCGCAACTAGCTTATGAATAGTCACAGCTTACAGACTGACCAGTTTCAAAACTGAACACGGCAGGAGTCGTTACGTGTGCCCGAGTGAAACAGTTTCAACTGCATGTGAAATTTTCAATAAGTACTGAACTGAACTGTGAAACGGTTGTAACACATTGGTGCACCACTATCACTAAGGCCTGCGGAAGTTTAAAAACTTCTATCAGAGAAAATAATACACGGAAGTCGACCCTGTGAAGAATTGCTTAGTTTTATCCTGATTGGCCTTTCACAATTTTACAATCAGTTTCGGAAGTAACTGCAGAAAAAAACATTGTGGAGTTTAACTCATTTTGGATGGCGTTATCCGCAGCTGCCCGGACGAACACTTGATCTATGTTCTTGCAAGAAGCACTATGATTTCAGCTATTGGAAGCTGCCTTCACATTTACGTCTATCTAACCGTTATTCATACTTTGGATTATAGGTGTGTAAATAGTATTTGTAATAGGTGTAGTACATCTTTGCAGACATCATATGTTTGCGTATGTTATGTTTAACCAATAAGGAAAAATGGTTGACAAAATAAAGCTTAAGTATCTCTGTGCATGCCTATTCAATGTCTATGGCAATTGGAAAATGTATTGTCTGCAAATAGTAATAGATGTAAATGTGTAATATTTCATCAAACTTTGAGACGTGCATGTTTCATTGCTATCAAGAGTTGTATATTTTGTCTTATGAAAAAGAATATATTATTTCTATCCATTTAGCTAAACATATATATTTTGTAAAATTCAGGTGAAACGACTTTGTGAAGAAAGTTTGTACTGAACTAATTTCATTCATACAGTAACAAAATTTTAGTGACAGGGAACATATTACAATATTTGTGTACTTGAAAAGACAAAGAAACAAAACGTCCATGGAAAATTTAAGTCTTCATGTACAATTACGTGTAATTCTTAATCTTTTTACAAAGCTCTTACTGGACAACGTTTACATTCCATACGAGGTGGACCCAAATATGGTGTCACAATTTCTCATGACTAAACCAAGTGCAATTGCTAATTTTCTGTGAGAATGATTCTTCTATTTAACACAGTGTGGTCAACTTTAAGTTTCTGTAAACCATATTTTTATGTTTTTGATGATTCAGGCCAAGCTCTTTGAATTCACAGTGATAACGAGAATGTTGACCGTACGCGGTCAAAGGTTTAGTCTCCGCAAGATGCTCGACACACCTCAATGTTGGGGGAGGGGGTTGATGGTAGCTGATGTTCAAGTCCAAACTTTGTTCCCAAACTCAAAACCTATTTTCGGGGGGGGGGGGGGG
>JBCAUG010555063.1:0-14680 GCA_038406175.1 Haplosyllis leylae | reverse complement strand
GGTCTAGGGATGGTCAGGTTCAAGGGTCATGGGGGTAGGGGGTGGGTGGGTGAGGGGTCCAGGGGTGGTCAGGGCCAAGGGGTGGTGGGTCAATGGGGTATAGGGGTGGGTGGGGGGTCCAGGTGTGGTGGGGGTGGGGTTCTAGGGTGGTCTGGGTCAAGGGGTGGTGGGGTCAAGGGGGTATGGGGTGGGCAGTCCAGAGGTGGTGGGGGTCTAGGGGTATGGGAGTGTCAAGGGGTGGTCAGGGTCCAGGGGTAGTCAGGGTCAAGGGGTGGTGGAGCCAAGTGTTAGGGGGTGGAGGGTCCAGGGGTGGTGGGGGTCTAGGGGCTGAGGGGTCTAGGGTTCATGGGTGGGGAATCTAGGGGTGATGGGAGTCTAGGGTGGGTAGATGGGCAATCAAGGGTTGCAGGGTAAAGGGGTAGGGCTAGGTGGATGGGGGATCAAGGGGTAGGAGGTAAAAGGTAGTGGCAATTTAGTCTCTGTAGATAGATCTTGTTTTCTGAAGATCTAGTTCATGCTGGTCTAGTTTGTGAAGATGTGTTCTCTATGAATCTAGTCTCAAAAGAAGTGCCGTCAAGACGTTGGCTGCTTCATTTATTTCTTTAATTCTGGTCTCTAAGGATAAATATCAAAAGCTGAAGACATCATTTGTTGTGGAATTCATTTTTTACCTAAATCAAGCTGTAGATGTTGGTAATCAACTGGAGGAAGCTTCAAATTAGAAAAAAAAAAAATTGTCACTGTAGGAAAAAATTCAAAATGCAATATTTTCTTTTCAAGTTGCCAATGGCACATAAACATCATTGGTGACTCGTAGAGGGTTACCCTATTGATAGAACTGGGTATGCTTCATGACTATTTGGGGAATTTTTCCATGCAAGGTAATATTGAACCCACACAAGGTGAGATTGAAATGAACATTTGGGGGGGAGACTGGAGGTGGTCAGATGAGGGATGGCCAGGGGTGGGGGTAAGACAGGAGCAGGGGCCAGATGGGGGCAGGGGTGGGGCCAGATGGGATCAGGGGCCAGATGGGGGTGGGCAGGGGGTGAGGCCAGATGGGAGCAGAGGCTAGATGGGAGGGAAGGGGCTGTGCCTCCAGATTGGAGCAGTGGAGGGGGCAGAGGGCCCCTTTCTGATACCCTATCCCCCTATCTGGTACCCCATCCCTTTTTGGTACCCCATCCTCCCATCTCATACCCCATTCCCCTATCTGGTACCCCATCCCTTATCTGGTACCCCATCCCCATCTGGTAGCCCATCTCAGATAGCAGGTACCCCTACATTAATGAGTCACCAAAGTGGTATTCTTCACTCTTTGATATTTCATATCTTAATGAAAAATGACTCCAGATTTTTGAAAGTATGTAATTGGAACCATAAATAAACCCTTTGTATGCCACTGCCTCATTTTCCATGAAACCAATATGACCTTGTGTGAAAAAATACACATGCATCCTGTGTTCCCTTCTCACTACACCTGAAAAATACATATGTTCCTTATGACTGAAGCAAAAAATTTACAATGTTGTAACAATTTGTGTAAACATTGTAAAATCCTTCACAGTGAAGTGTTGCTATCTATACTCAAATAAAACAGGTTTCAACCCATGTATTTTCAACAAAACATCGGCAATTCTCCACCAGTTTTGTGTATGGATGCATTTTTAACAATACATGAGGTATGGGGTGTTCATGAGAAATTTAATCACAATGGCAAAGAACAGTAAGAACTCTAAGAAACTATTTAATAGAGAAGAAGCACTTATTATGCTAATGAGTGCAGAGGATTATTCATGCAGTGGTAATTCAAGTTCAGAACAATCAGAAGAATCAGAAAATGACGAAGAAATACTTACAAACGTATCAATTCACAGTGTCAGTGAACCAGAAAATGAAGAGGACTTTATTATTGGTCCATCACCTAAAAAGGTAAAATTGTTAAAAAATAGTATTAGAAGTGTGATGATTTTTTTCCAGATCTGTGTATAGCCATTTTGTCCCCACCCTAGGGAAGTAAGAGAAAGTCATGTTGCTCTTTTTGATAAAATTTCACGAAATGATAAAATCACGGGATATTTCTATTTCATTTCAGGGATTAGAAGCACTACGTTGCCCCCTGTAAATCTCATTCTTTACATGTACTTAAGGTTCACTTGCCCAAACGTAGTATCTTCTTGGTCCTGTACTCAGACTGTGACAATTTCAAGTATCAGTTGAAAGTCGAAAGACCCACAATAACGATAAGTCAATATCCCAAAGGAAAGGAATGTTTAATAATTTCTCTATTCCTGACATAATATTAAATGGTCATATTCTTTTCAATTTTGTTTTAGTATCATTTTATGTTAAATTTGTGTGTCAATGTCACATAAAGACTTAAGCTAAGCTGACAATTTTGGCCCTCATGTATACTGCCCGAACTAAGACTTAATCAGTAAATATGGAACTGAAGTCTCTAAATGTTGTAAATGACCTTTAATCATGCACAAAGGATACTTTATGGAAGACACTTAGGGGACCAATAGTCTATGGCTTGTGTCTTAACTGCTGGAATAATGTCTAATTTTGGTAATACTAACTCCAGCAATGTGGTCAAATGTAACCCCATGTGAAAAATTCCTAAGTGATAATGGGCGACGTTTCACAGAATGGTTCATAATCTTTGCCAATGTTTTAAAAGAAACAATTTGGTGCACGTCGTGTTCGTGTGCATGCAGTCAGCGAATGATCTGTTGGGGTTTCACAGTTACAAGAAGTGATCGAAGTCCGCAAAAAAAATCAAGCTTTAGTTGTCCTCATGAATCTCAGGATTCGAGCTCATGTTCTCAAAACGATATGGCTACAGTACAAGTACAATCACACCATTATAGTTAAAAACAAATAGCTGTATATAATGATGTTTATTGGTAAAGTTAAGGACAACTACCTGCTGTTCAAATTGTATTTCAAAACCTGCTCTGTTCAGAATATACACGACCAAGATATCAAATATTAAAATTATATCAATCTTATGTTTACTTTTGGGAAATGTGTATAATATTTCCTTTGTAAACATTAATTGTGAAACTCTTAGTCTTGAGCACCATTTGTTTCGTCACCAGTTGGATCAATAGACCACTCAGTAAAGAGGATTGATCCACAGTAAGATTCTTAAATTTGGATAAATTCTCACAAGTATGTACATTTCGGATGAAAGACATGATGTATCATTTGTGTTGTTTGTTTATGCCATGATTTTATTGGGAGAAGGATTTTACATCCACATGTAAAATGTCTTGATGAGTAGAGTTCACCATTTATCCGACTGAAAAAGTAAGTAATGAACAAAGACCAAAGGTTTGAAATTAACATCAGTTCTGTAATTTTTGTGCATTTTTGTGCAATGTAAAAGCTTGAGAGACTTTTTGCTTCGCAAGGAAATATAGTAATTGAACTCATAACTTCATTAATTTTGGGCATGAAGAAATTTATGGTAACAACTCAAACCTTAAAACTCACATGCCCGATTAGGCAATTCCGCTAAAATAATCAAATGAGAAAAGTTTGTTCTTTATATTCACAACATGATTGAAATAAAAGAGAGTAGGGTAATTGTGTCCAAGCATTCTGTTGTAGTTGTGCAGTTTACCAAAGTGTGTAGTATCACATGAGATCAGCTTTCAGTTTAGTTTGATTGTGCATATTCAGCAAGATCAAACCATATCACACCACATTCTAGAACATTAGCTCAGCATTCTGAATAGCTAAATATGAATATTAATTAGTATTTCTGCTGACTTTTTGCTGACATTGTGGTCATGTGACCAGTAAATTTTCTGCTTTTTCATCAGTTGTATTCAGAGCTTCACAGAGTAAAGACCTGTTTCAAATGAGCTGGCTGTTGGAGTTTTTATATTTCTCTACACAAATTAAATCTTTGACACATTCAATCCCACCTCCTCCCCCCAGTGTTAGGGTAGACCTACAGCCATATTTTTCATGCATGAGTGATTCCATTTACTCAACACGTTCATGGGTTTAGGAAGGAATTTATTTCCAAACAGTTACACAAATACACAACTAAATGGTCAGTTGCATTAATGACCACCCTTTTGATTACTTGCATTGATTGCATTAATAGCATCAAATGATGCCACTACCCATTACCGTAGGTGACCAAGTGCCTGCATCTATGGATGCCCTTGACCTTTGTAATTTACCCTGGATTACCCGGTCATCATTTTACCGTTTTTCGCTGTGAAACCGCCACTGAACGGTATGGATTGCGTTGCACACAATACATTCGTTTCCCCAAGAAAAACAAGAATGAACAAGGAGATGGAATAAGTAACACATATATATTATATAAATGACAAAACATAATGAATTATATAACATTGTATAGGCAATGCCATTAAGCAAATTAACATTACATAGTGTATACGTAGAAAAGGTATCAGATACACATTCAATAAATATGAATAAATATGTCAATGTAACTAGTAACTAAGTAATTTACTATATGCAATAATATGCGGTTAGAGTCAGAAATATATAAACAATTGGAATAGAGTAATATATTGGCCTACATGTGAATTATAACAAATATATGTGAAAGTTTTAATGATATTATTGTGCCCGGGATCTGTGTCCCTCATTCCTGTTGGATGGCAAACTGTAGCAATGGTGTGCAGCTTTGCGAGGTGGTGTGGGTAGCTTACTCCAATAAGGTGTATGTTTTTCATTGGAATTAAGTCGATGGTGTGCGTAGGCTTTGTCGTATTGGCTGGTTAGGTTATGATGAGAAGATCGAGGTGAGGAAGGCCGCTTCGGAGGAGAGTGCTGAGTTACCTTGGGTGCATTCATGTCATAATCCAATCTCTTGATCTGGGTATCTAGGTTTCGCCAAAAAGCGGTTTTACCTGATGATGAAAGATTGCCAAATGCATCAAAATATTTGGGTTCCTCCATGTTATTGATGGTGATGTATTGCATGTCCTGTTCTGCAGTTAACAGATCAGCCAAAATGTCATTGAACTTTCTTCTCAGCTTCCAGATCTTTGCCAGTTGCGAATTAGCAGTTAAGGGTCTGGTTAACATGGACACCCAAATAACTCTGGTGTGCATCGATGGGACAGCTCCTATTTTGGTTTCGCGCAGGTTTTCTCGCCTTTTTTGCAGCAATTGACTCATGCTCTTGATCAACCAGAGGAGGTTATCCATAATCAAATCTCTAACTCCACAGTCAAAGAGGTTGATATCTGTTAAAATGTCCTTGTCTGGTAACAGTACGATGAATTTTGGCATATGTGGGTATTCGTTGAGCACGGCTACCAGAGAGTTTTGGAGTTTAGCAATCACTGGAAGGTTGGTTTTTACCTGACTGCAGAACCAAGCGCTGATATTGAAGAAATCGTAAATGTACGGGATTGGCCTCTTTTGTATGGCTGCTTCCGATTTTGAGTTCTGGAGTGCGTGGAACATTTCATGTAGGAAATTATCTCCGATGAACCACAGCATGTTTAGAGCTTTGACCTCAACTGAAAAATATGATAGAGAACTTAAATGTAATAATGGTTAATATGATAAATATGAGTAGACGATGTTGGATCGCCAGCGTCCAATTTTCTTCAAGGATGGTATTTGGATACCCATTTTATATAAGTCGCAGCAACGCCCGATCCTGTAAGAATGAGTGTCATAGAGGTCACTGTTGAATCCTGCAATGTTTAAGACAGCCTTCAGGGTCTTGCAGACGTGATAAGTGGTAACCACAGATTGGTCTCTGAAAATGAAGAATGGCTCCTGTTTGGATAATGCACCAACTGGTCTGTTGTTCACATAAGTTTGCAAGATATTAAAAGGGCAATTGTTGTTGATGTGAGTAGACGTATACCCAATGTGATAATTGTTTATTTGTGTACTAGTAATTTTCACTCTCTGTGGCTTTTTGTCCTTCCAGTGCATTTTGGACGTGCGCAGAATGAAGAGTACTTTCTTCCTCACTGCTGAAATGTGTACATCAGTTGCCAGGATAGGGTGCTCTCCCATGGCAATTTCCCAAACCCGCAACAATCCATAGCATGCTGATGTGAACATGGCCCTGTAAAGCACAGCTAAATAATGTTGCCCCAATTCCTCAAAATGTTCTTCTGTGGTTTTCAGAATGATTTCCACCATTCCTTTAGTAATCGGGAGTCAAATCCTGACCTGATCATTATGGTACTTGCAAGCCTTTGTTAAAGAATTGAGTAGATATTTGTCTTCATTAAGCTGTATATTATCTTCCCTCAAGACTGACTTAATTGCAGAAATATAGCTTCTGATCATTGCTGATTTCTTTTTAGTTTCAATAAGGTAACCAACGAAGAGGATTAATCGGTCTTCCCATGTTGTTGGTTTGACATCTAGTTTGATGAAAAATTCGTTGAATGTCCTCCAGACGCAGTAGTACATTTTTCTGGTAGTGGATCTGTTTTGTTCAACTCTCAGCTTTTCTATCAGATTACCCAGGGCTGCTGAAGAAATAGTTGACGAGGAAGAGAGTGATGAAGACTTGTTACCCCTCACAGATTCTCTCCATCACTTGTGTTCTGCTGAAACTTAAATAGAAAGTTGAGTTGAGTAAAACAATATGCTTATTTCATTTTCTGACAATTCTCAATCCAGAAGTTTGAGAGCGGCCATAATTCGCTAGATGATTCTGTGGGACAGCAATCAATTCTCTTTTCAAGTTTGTCAACTTGCTCCAAAAATGATTTGAAATCCAATCTTGACAGACTGTCCGATAAAACATTGTCTCTGGATGAGACGTATTCTACGAAAACTCTAAAATTATACTGTATGCTCCTAAGTACCAGTCTTCTCATTAAGACTATGCAGTATTTACATCCAGAAGTGTACTGATTCACCATGGCCAAGGAACTTTGGTTGTCGCAAAAAATTGTGACCCTCCTGTTCTGTAACTGTTCACTCCAGGTAAATACTGCCACTGTGAGGGCATATAATTCTAAGAATTGTATTGAGGGCATAAATTCTTCAATGAAACCGGGTTCCCACTGATTGAAGAGATATGCAGATCCAAAAATTGCCCCATATCCTAGCTTGGGATTGGCACTCGCGTCACTATAGAAAAATAGTGTTTCCAAAGTTTCCTTTGGCCCTCTAGTATCCAAGTATGGTCTTGAGATTCTTAATTTCTCTGCCTCCTCCATGTTCAGGAATTGTAACCATACTTGACAGTCTAGCCTGAATTCCTGATCAAGGTTGATATGATGATAGTTCCGAAGTTGTTTTACTTCGATCACCTTGGAGTATTTTGCATACATGCGTCTAGTGAAAGCTCTGCCTGGAACTACTGCTCTGCTTATGAAATTTAGTAAACCGGTCAATTGCTGGAGTTCCTTCACCATAGCCTTCTTCTTATTAGTAACATATGAGATCCAGTTGATGGCTTGAATTCTTTTATTTTCTGGTATGGTAAGTTTGAACGTGGTTCCATTCAGCTCCATGCCTAGGAAAACCATTATGGTACTAGCTTTCTCTGTTTTTTCCTCCGCAACCGGTACATTTAGTTTCTTACATAGTTGGAGGAAAGTTCTTAGCAGTCTGTTGCATTTCTGTTCCGATGAGTCGATGAAAATGTAGTCATCCAAGTAATTAACTGTGACCAATTTTCGGCCAATAATCTTCTCAAAGATGTGACGGAGGCTTTGTGAAAACCTCTGGAAATGAGAGCAAGAAATACTGCTACCGAAAGGCAAATTCTTCTCAACGAAATATACTGTTTTCCCAGATAATGGATGTTTACATTTCAATATTAGCCACTTGTATGACCTTCTGTTCAAAGGTAGGATCCTAAAAGCCCTTTTGAGATCGTTTTTGCATAATAAACCTGGCCGTGATTCAGCTGCGGATTGGTTTCATCCATTCTAAAACCTCTCACTTCCTGTCTCTCACGGCAAGCAAAGGATGCTTCAATTGCTTTGTCCAAGTCGTTATATTGTACTGAGCATAAATCTTTAGGAGTATAGTGGTTCACTGACTTAAGTCCCGATTTAAAGTCATAGGAGAGGTGGAAAATGAGTCTAGTCTGTCCTCCCACTTTCGGTACTAGTCCAATGGGTGACTGAATATAATTCTTAAACGGGATTTTGTTGAAAGGTCCGGCATATCTCTTATTTTTTACTTCTTTCATCACCTTTTCCCACATATTGAATTTATCTCCAACCCCTACCTGAAAGGGAATGTTCTGAGAAGTATCTCTTCTGTCTTGCGGTCCCTGATATCCTATGTCAAATCCATTGGTGAATCCATTTACTAGAAATTTGGTTTCTCTGGAGTCATACTGGGTTTCCTTGAGAAGTTGTTCATAAATCTTTACGTTGACTGGAGTGATGATATACCTCAGGTCTCGATTAAAATATTCTACAATAATCCATAGTATTGAATAATACCCACTAGAACTATTAACCTGCCCAATAATTTATGCTATCTTTAATGACGTTTTTTCAAACCACCGTAGTCTCTGTTGCCTCTTTGCTCCCTGTTCTTGTCCACCTCTTGACGTTTAGAGTATTCACCAGAAGTTGAAGCAGGACTGCTTCCTTTCCTGCAATTATGAGCTCCATGGCCGAATTTACTACAAATTCCACATTTGTGATCGAACTTACAGTTAAAACCATATGTGCAATTACCCCGATTATACTTCCAACATAGCTTACGTCCACCTTTTGAACCCGAATTGACAACACCACTATTGAAGTTGCTTCCTGACGCAAAACTGATTTTCTCCCTCAGTTTCATAGTCCAAGCTTGCTGCAAGATAATGCCCCAATTCCTACCTGGGTTTTCGCTGATATGTAGTTGAAAAGTAATGTCATATGCGTAAACATTACTCCAGACAAAGGTAAGGGATGCTGAGTGAATGATATCATTGTACTGGATTAATTCCTTAGCCCGGTGAGGATGTGCATCAGTATATATTGTGGAATAAACCCTAAAAGCCTGTTCCCATTTGGCAAAATTATTGATCACCTCACCCACATCTGAGACAGCTCGGATCCCTGGTTTTCCTTCATTTAGGAACAGCTCCAATTGATCATCTTGTTCAGTCATTACTCTATCCCTAGGTATTAATCTTGCGAAGTCAACATACTCACCTTCTTTAATTTTTCTTCGCAAAGTGGCATCAACATGAGCTCCTACTAATACATATTTTTCATTGACTAATACTGAATGAAACATATCGCTCATGCTGAAAATTCCTGGCACATCAGAAGATTCTTTAGAAGGCAAAGTTTCCTTACCTGGTACGTTGTACATCTTAGCCTTGGCTTCCTCCGCCTGCTTGATCATTTTCTTTGCTCTTTCCTCAGCTTCAGTAACCTTGTCTCTGGCTTTGGAACTCTCCTGGGTGGCCGCTATCCTCATTCCTGGCTGTGAAGTAGGTTTCTTGCCTTCCCTTGAGCGGTATTCTAAAAATTGTTTGAATAGTAAATTTCATGATTATTATCATCAGTTTGCATTAATTCTAAGGTTTCATCACTTGAATTGATCGGATCTTCTTCAGGTGAAGTGTCATCTCCTCTGTCTTCACTCAATAAATTAGAGTTCCTTTGGTCTAGCATCACTAAATTTTGTAACTGGTTTTCATCCTCGATCAAAGAGACTGCTCTAGTATAAACAGTAGATTCCGAATTTGAGAAATTCAGACTGATTTCCTTACCTTCCTGTCCCTTCCTATGTCCACTAGGTCCAGCCAAAATCGACTCCCTTCCATGTTTATTTCTGTTCATAACTTCATCTTGCTTACGTTGTTTCGTGTCAGCAACAACCTTCTCTTTCTTTCTCTCTGGTGATTTCGGAGTCATATCAAATTTTTTGATGAATCCTTGTTCCTCCAGAAATCTAGCAAACTTCCACATTGACCTAGTTTCCTCATCTTGCTCGGGCTCTTTCACCTCCCTGCTGTTATGATTAGACCGGTTTCGACTCCTGAAAGAGATTTCCATTTCATTATCTTCAGACAAATTCTCTTCATTGCGTGCCTCTGAATCTGAGCTATCTGTTCCCAATTCTTGTTCTCCTGCATCAACTAATTCGTTGCTTTGCCCAGTAGGTTCTTCTCCCTCACTTAAAAATTCATCATCTCCTACTTCCATATCAACAATATTATTGCCTTCCTCAAAACTGATTTTCTCCACATTTCGTTGTTTACAGTTTGATTCATTTGTCTCATTTGCAAATTCAACTAGTTCTCCCTCTTCAATTGTATCGATCATTTCCTCCTTATCTTCAGTATTGTGAACCTTGGCCGCTACCTTCAATGTGCCTGTTTTTGAATTAAGTTGAGATTTTGTTTTTCTCCCCTTTTTCTTTTTCGGTGTAACTACCTCCTTTGTTTGTTTACTGTTTCCAGGGTCAACTGGTGCATCGTGAGTCTTTCGCTTTCTCCCGTTGTTTGGCATATTTGTCCAATTTTTGATGCAACTACGCAGTCTAGAAATCCTTATCATATAATTCAAATAAATTCTAACTACATTCCTTCATTTACTGATCAACAATATTTACTTCAAATTCTTGTTTTGAAATTCGTTACGATGTGAACTGTTTGGAAACAAATTTCAAACTGAGTAACTGAACGCAGTGACATCAATTGTGACGACAGTCCTGTTGACGTCATAGCACGTGAGTAATGCCTTCAAAGTTGTGTCCTGCCTGCATCCAGTAGCAAACCCATTTCACAGTGTCGAGTAAAATACATTTAGTTATGATTAAATGGTACTTTAATATAAAAATTCCATTGATCCAATAAATCAGCATCAGCCATGTTGAATTATTGACCAATCACAGCTGTGCTTTCAAATTGGCCAATCAGGTGGCTGCTTTTATTGGCAACCATTTTGGCCACCATATTGAATTATTGACCAATCAGAGCTCAGCTTATAAACTGGCCAAAATTTACCAATCAGGTGGCAGCTTTCTTAGCACTTGCCCTCCCAACCCCTTAGTATAGAACGCTCATATTTACCCTACTACCAATGATCTGGGTACCCCCCAGCCCCTGTGAACAGACACACACCTGTGAAAGCAGAACCTTCCCCATCCTTCGGATGCTGGCGGTAATAATTTAGATCTAGAACAGTCACGAGAAGATTGGTCGTAATAATTGAACAGCTCAATGTAAATTGAAGCAATTGTATCTGGCAAATTCCCTTGTGTTCTGCAAGATTTTAGATTTTTTGAAAAATAAAAACAAACAAGATTTCCTGCATTTGCAGCTGTATGATATTTTCAGCGTACAATATGCACGGATCGTTTTTTGCACAGCATCATCCGATTTTCTGAGTTAATTAAAAATCTCATTTCTGTTTACAGGTACTTGAGAAGAGTTGTCACAAAGTGGAGTAGCAAGGGTTAATTAGACAATGTAGTAAGCAAAAATGCAATTTGTTATTGGCACATTTTATTCTTACATGATTACCAAGACAACTATATTGGCTCATCAGGATTGGAGATTGAGGTCATGTAACCTGTAGTTAAGGTAGTTCACATCCGCATGATGAATCATAATGAAATCATAAATTTCATAAAGCAGAAGGAAATAAGGCAACTAAGAAAACAATAAAGTTATGATTACTTTCAGCGCCAGTTATGAGATTTTCTCATTAGCTTCCCAACGTTTCTTCCAATCTAACTAGAATTTATGAAAGTAACTGCTTAAGTGAATTCAGAAAAGTGATGAAAACTTTCATACATTCCTTTTGAATATATCTGAATCAGGTCTTTCTTGCATCAAAATCTTATTCATTTTTTCTTTCTACAAAACGGCTACGTGGTCATAAAGGAAATAATTTCGTACATACTTTCTAAAGTTTTCATTCATATTGGACAACAAAATTGGCAACAAGCTGTGCTACAACTTTAGAAATTTCAAGAAAAAAATATCTGTTATGGATGGATATGATAGGAAAGACATTGCTGACAGACATAGGAGGTTCAGCAAGTTATCTCCAAGCTTCACTGAATGTTCAGGACACTGAAATTTGTTCCACTCTCTCTACCACTGCCGAATAGAGATTCACTGCATTCACTCAGACCAAAAAAGGTCAAAGCTGTGGATCCTCTTGTTAATTCCGCTTGATCAATCTACAGATACGAAGGATCATGTCCGCTAAAGAAATTGACAAAAAATTTAATCCAGAAAGTTTCCTGAAACCATGCAAGATTGTAGACATTTTGTTAGGTTAAATAGTGTTATAAATGTTGTTATGCTAATATGTTATTGCTTAATATGTGATACTTCAATGTTTTTATTTGTACTTTTTTCCATAGGCAGACATATTCTTCTTTTGGGTCTATAATATCATTTGCAGTAACCTCTGTAGTTATGTCTAAAGAGAGTAATTATTATTCTGTGAGACACTGCAACTAATGTATCCCAGCTATTTTCTGCATTGATTTACCTTTCCCATGTGATAAACAATGATACCCCTCAATAAAACTCAAGGAGGTCACCATTGAAGCATAAAAATGATGTCATTTAAAATATACAAGAAATATTGTTCTATGAGTTCTAATATTTATTTATCCATAACAGCAATGGTGGATCACACTATGGTGATGTGGTAATGATCTACCAGGTCACCAGTAAAGAATTAGTTTCAGGATTTACTGTTCCATTCAATCTTTTTAAAATAATTTATTTGATAGTTTACATTTGGAGGACTGATATTTGGAATGTTTTTTTAAAAGATTCTGACAAAAGTTTTATAATGGGCGGTCACGTGATGCGCGCGAAATAGAAACATCAAAGCTTTGAAAGTGCTTCAAAAATAAGTCGATTGCAAGGGATTAAAGAGAAGTTAAAGCAAATATAGTGTGTGAATGCAAGATTAAAGAGGTGCTGCATCATGAAGAAGGATATAAAGGATATGTCGGATCCAGAAACACAACAGAACAGAGATTTATTAATCACCCGGCATAGAGCATACAGCAAGAGTGATTCCAAAATGGCTTCTTCAAATCCAAGTGCAGGAAGTGTGAAAAAGGATTTGAAAAAATAAAACCATGTTGTTCTAAGTCAAACAATTTGGTGGACTCATTGAATATCTTAACAAAGCATTAAACAAAGTGCAAAAAGACATTACTGAACTACAAAGAGGAGGTAAGGAAGGTTCAATATCTCGAAGTGAATTTAAGAAGGTAAAGGATGATATGGAAAAGCAGACCTTCAGACTTAATCTGTTGACAAATATCGTAATTCATCAAGAAGAAAAGATACAGGTTCTTGAAACTAAGATCAAAGAAAGTTATAGAAGAGAAATTAGAGTGAATTTGGTAATTAGAGGCATTCTAGAAGACAAAGATGAAACAAAAACTTCTTTGGCAGAGAAAGTAACTAATTTCTTTAAAACAGAAATGGATATAACAGCTGACATTCTGATAAATGATGTGTACCGTAGAGGGAGAAATACATGGAGTCACAGGCCTATTCTAGTTAAACTCAAACATGCCTCAGATAAATCACAGATTTTTGCAAATGCGTCTAAATTAAAAGGTAAAAGAAATGCTCGCAAGAAGTTATTCAACATTGAAGATGATGAAGACGACCAACAGGCAGAGACAAGAAGGTACTACCATGACCTCCTAAAAGAGAACAAGGACAAATCTGACAATAAGAAATTACAACTCAGAATGACTAGAGGTAACATCTACTCAAACAATCAAGTGTTGTGACCGAAAGTGCAGCCACCCGGACAACATGAAATACTACGCCTCAGTGAAGCTGAATTGATTGACATCAAGTCAGTCAAAACCATAGAAGGCAATGATCATGTTGAGCAAGGTTCAGAGTTCTACAGTTTTGCTACCAAAGTCAAAACTGTAAAAGACGTCAACAGAGCATACAAGAAGTTGAAGATTAAACACGCTGACGCCACACACATATCCTGTGCATATCGCTTTGCTGAACCAAATGGTCCGTATGATCAAGGATATGCTGACGATGGAGAGTTTAATCAGGGAAGAAACATTCTATCCACTATGAAGGAACGTGAAGTGAGAGAACTATGTGTGTTTGTGGTTCGTTACTATGGAGGTGTGCATCTTGGGGAAAGGAGATTCACCATAGCCAGAGACCTGGCCTTTGACACTGTACGCAAGTACAGAATTGCCAGAAGCGCATGCAACAAGAGAAGATGAGCTTATTCAAAGTGCAGCCAAGACCACAGAAGAACCAAGCAAATTGGAAGTGCAACAACAAGCTGTGACATAGAGGAAGATAAAACATGGCCCTTCAAGTCTTGAACATTAGAGTATATTACTTAAATAGATCCGGAAGACGATGCTGGGCTCATGGACATATTGTATTTGGTACTCATGCTATTCGTACAGAAGATGTAAATAAGTTCAGTGTTAAAATAATAATCCAGGGGAAAGTTATAGGTGTGAACAGTGTTGCAAGCACCAAAGCGAAGTGACTACGAATTATCCAAATTCAATCATCAAACAATAATTGCTAGTTGAATGATTATTTATACGTCCTGTGTTACGGTTATTTCAAAGGTACTGCGTAACGTTAGACATACCAAAGTATATGCAATCGTGATCGTCTCGGTGTACCACATAGATAACTCTAATACATTGATTAGGTTTCTGTACAGTGGTAGTTTATTGTAGTACTTCGTAGTGTAGT
>JBCAUG010554952.1:0-14683 GCA_038406175.1 Haplosyllis leylae | reverse complement strand
TAGGTACCCCCACCTAGGGTAGGTACCCCCCTGGGTAGGTACCCCCCAGGTAGATACCCCTCCCCCCCTCACTGCAACAGCATAGCATGTGCTTGCTACGTGGTGGGCAGTATGCCTCTTGCATTCCCGCAGGAGGACTTTCTTGTTTTTCGAAATTTTGACAGAATTTCGGGTGACGTTGCATAGACTGAGAACTTGGTTCCCGCCCCCCCCCCCCAATCCTCCAAAAAAAACTGCAGTAGCTTCCTCCTGCGAAAATCAACCAAAGTGTCTGATCGTTGTTTTTTTTTTTCAGGAAGGAAGATGTTTGACGCATCGGTGAAAGCGCTGGAGCCGAGGAACATCGCGCTGACGTCACGGGAACCCATGACTACCAAGTACATGAAGGGATACTTCCCTATCTATGGGTACGCCATCCGCAGCCTTCTCTTCAAGAGGAAACCAGAAGGACCATCTGCAGGGCGGGAAAATCGAGAACAGTCTCCACCAGGTGTCGTCTTGAAGCCAGTCGATGCCTCAATGTACACAGATGTTTTGAAGTATCAGAATTCGGTTCTCAAGACGCCCGAGCAACAGTTCAGAGAGGTCTTCCAGAAAGTGTCCAGTCACGTGACAGCTGCCATTAAAGATGGCGGTGCTGTGGTTGGGTTTGGAGCTCTTCAGAAATATAAGGATTATATCCGCCTCTCTCCACTTTACGCGGAAAGTGAGGATATCGCCAGGAATCTGATTGGTCATCTTTTAGCTTAGGTCACCCAGGGTTACAGCATAATGATCCTCATCCCACTCGTACAGAGAGAGTTCATCACGAATGTTTTCAAAGCGAATGGTTTTACTCTTGAATCTGAGGCCTTCATCGATAAAATCTACAGCAAGAGAAACGTACAAGTCAACTTTGAGAAACTATTTTCATTTTGGAACATTGAGGGAGTTTACCAGCACTAATGTTTGAAAATTGTTGCACACAACAGAGCACACAAGTTTCTCTAAACCCGTGCTTGTCATTGAATTAAAAAACTTTGAAATGAGCTTGTTCTTGTTTTGTGATATGAGTTTGAATTTGATTTTTAAAAAAAAATATTAAAGAATATTCATTGCACCATTTTTCTGTTATCGTTATGGATGATCAAATGAGCCGAGCATTTTCTAATTTAGAAGGATAAAAACGTCCTCTTCTCAATCAGGCTAAATTCAGCTAGGGGACCATTTTTGGCGTATCCAGGATTTACTAGAGGAGGGCCCCAGAAGGGCATGCCAACCTATTGTTTAGTCAATTTTCCCCAAAAATTGCATGAAAATGAAAAAAATTTGGCTCAGGGGGAGGGGGGCCTGCATCCCTCAGCCACTGGGAACGTCATTTCCCTTGGGGCGTCAACCCCATGTTTTGCAATAATTTCTGAAGAACCCCGATGTACATTACCAGCTAGGGACGCGCCCCTCCTCTTGGTCCAAATTTCTTCAATTTCATGCAGTTTTTGGGGAAAATTGGCCAAAATAATAGGTTGGCGCCCCCACCTTTGCAGTTGGCGCACCCCCTCTGGGAAATCCTGGATCCGCCACTGGCTACTAATGATGTATTTCGCAGTTGCTAGTTTAGATGTATTCCGCAATCTGGCTCTAAATCACCAGACCCTTATACTAGGAGTGAAATATACGTCATCGATGTTTTCTTGTTAGAGTTCATCTGGCCACATTGAGTTTTAAGTCAACAATTTTAAGGCAAATAATTGAATAAAATCCTATTTTCATTTGTCAAATATTGCTTTTTGTTTGAAATCTTCCAATAAATTTAGTTGAAATACCAGTTTTCTTTGATGTCATAATGTGTGTGATTCTCAGAAATGATTTTCTTTTAAGCATATGACACTGCCCAAGGTGTACAATAATAAAAAAAACATAAAAATGAAAGAATCACACAAAATAGCCACATTTATTTTTAAATTCTTGTATAAAAATGACTGCTAGACTCAATAGGAGACTCTAAACTCTAGACAGAGATGATGTTTATTTTAACACTTCCCTTGTACGTGTTTCAAAAACGCAAGACTCATCTCAGTAGAACATAAAGTAGGACTCGAAGGAGAACATGACATGAATTTCGGTGTGTAAATGTAGAAGCATTGAAACTGATCAATAGTTTTTGAAGAAAGATGGCGGAAGAATTCACAATCAGACGCATGGAGGAAAGCGATATCCCAGGCATTGCTCAGAGGTAGGACACTCATCCAGGATTTTCTAAGAGTAGGAATTTTGAAAAACCAGAACAATACAAGGCAAATACATGAAATAAAAAAGTTGTTCCTGGGACCCCTCCCCATATTAATCGTTATGTGAGAAAAAATGCTATGGTTCCATAAACGCGATATTAACAGAAAATTTCCAGGGGTAAATCGAGGTTTTCATAAATGCACAAAAATGGCAATAATGTCACTAATGCCAACTTTGTATTCGCACACATTTTAAATTTCCTTCTTTATTCACACCAGGTGGCATTAGCAAATGTGAAATTAAATATCAGCAGGTTTTGGGGGAATGTATTTTAAGGTCGCAGTCTTTATTTGTTTTGTACATTTTTAATGGCAAACTTAAAACAAAGTTGGTAATGTTCATGTTGTCATTCTTGTATTGCGAACACTTTGTGAAAACCTTGACTATAGACGTCTGCTCTGGGTTTTAGGATAGAAAGGACGGACAGGGAGCCTCAGGGGTTGTGTGAGGTGTTACTCCGGAACGACTGGAAGACAAGTCCTGAGGGCTGCATCGTCGCCGTCTCTGCACAGGGACGAGTTATAACCGTGTATCTTTGGGTTTTAGGATAGAAGGGACGGACAGGGAGCCTCAGGGACTGTGTGAGGTGTTACTGCGGAACGACTGGAAGAGTAGTCCCGAGGGCTGCATCGTCGCCGTCACTGCACAGGGACGAGTTATCAGTGAGTCAACTCAATTCCGCACTCTTTGGACCCTTGAAATGGAAGATACAATGATAAAACGTGCAAAAAAGACGCCAACTGGGAAAGCACAGTTACACCACCTTACTTGAACATGGATCATACTTGACGAGCCGCGGTCCACGGTGACTGTTACATAACAGTCATTCTAGTTTTTTTCATAATCATTCTCGTAAAATTTAATGAATTTGATGAAAAAAAATTCTCAAAAAATGGACTTCACTTGGGATTGAACCCAGGTCGCTTGCACAGCAGTCAGCCATGCACCATTACACTTCTGTGCCTGTGTGAAGCTGTAAATGGATCCTATATCATGCAAGAGTGATTTTGTCAAATTCATCTAAATTATTTTACGTTGAGCTGACCAATCAATCTGACAAATTCAACCCCTTCCTTTGTAAAGTCAAGGACTTTACAGAGTCTGATTGGTCATAAGTCAATAATTAGCATAATTTAGAAACTGTCAATACTGTTATGTAACAGTCACTGTCGACGATCTGTCGCCAAGGATGATCGTGTTGTCATAGTTAGGTCATCCAGTTTACTGCATCAGTCCCTGGTTTAGTCACTAGATCAATATTCTGATTGGTGGCTCGTTACAGAGACAGGGAATGAGACAGGGAGCGAGACATGGGGTGAGATAAGTAGTGAGACAGGGGGCAAGACAGGGAGCAAGACAGGGGGAGAGACAGGGGAGCAAGATGGGGAAAGACAGGGAGCAAGACAGGGGGTGGGACAGGGAGCAAGAGAGGGGGTGAGACGGAGCGAGACACTGGGCGAGACAGGGGGTAAGACAGGGGGCGAGACGAGCCACCTGGTGAAACTTTCACTAGCTAATATTTTTATATAGCGGCCGTCTTTATTTTACGCTACAGGTCATTGTGGAACGATCGCCGTTGACGACAAGGAGGCGTTTACGGCGTACTACATGACGGAGGAGGCGTACCGCGGCAAGGGAATAGGTTCGTTCCATCAATAAATACAGTGAATGGATGAAGTGTTGTCGATTTGTTTAAACAAAAAAGGCGTAATTAATCGGGTTTTATAGCAAAATTTGCGTGTAAAGATCCTTAATGTCCTGAGGGACATAAACCCCTGGCCCAAATAAACTTATTTTGCCATTTAAAAAGGCTGATCAAGGATTTCCCTGGTGGGGGGGGAGTACCCGTAACAGGAGCGCCAACTTATGATTTGGGCATTTTTTCTCCAAAATTTAAATGAAAATGAAGAATTTTTGGCTGATAGGGAGGGGACGTGTCTCTTGCACCCCCCCCGGATTCTCCAATGATCTCCTGACTTTTTTTGGCGACCTAATCATGGATCTTCTAACGTGACGTTACAGGTGGAAAGGTGTTCGCAGAATCTACAAAGGCAATGGAGCACTTGAACATTGGACTGACAGCCGGCGAACCAATGGCGTCAAAGTATCTGAAAAGTGGATTTCGGGTTCATGGGTTTAACATCCACAACATCATCTGCCGGCGGGAGTCTAGGATTGAAGCGTCAAATCTATCGGAGAAACTGGGTATCAAACTAATAGCAGTAAATGACGCTATGCACGAGGATACTTTTCTCTACCAGAACTCAGTGGTTAAGGTACCCAGAAGTGAGTTCTATGACGTATTCCTGAAGGTATCCAGTCACGTGATAGCCGCAATTAAAGATGGCGCCATAGTGGGGTATGGTGCTCTGCAAAGAACCGGAGACAACTTCAGGATTTCTCCGGTTCATGCTGAAACCCTTGAAATATCAGAGGCTCTGTTGGGATATCTGGCTTCTCTGATCCCTGATGGATTCAAAGCTGTGGCACAAGTCCCAGATGTCAATAAACAGTTTGTGAACCAAACCATGGCAACCAGTGGTTTCCTGGAAGAATCTGATGACGTCATGAAGAGGCTGTACAGTAAAAGAAATGTGGTGTTGCCTTTCCACAAGATTACATCAATTTGGAACCTAGACAGTATCTATTCATAATTCATTCTCAAACAATTAGATGTTGTTGGGTTGATGAGTTGCCACACCTGACCCTATTTCTCTGGGCATTGGGAAAAATTACACTGTCCCACTTTCTTCTAATGAGAATTGCTTCTTTTATTGGAAAGATTTTGTAAAATATTTTCATTCATTAATCAGTGGTGGATCCACTATTTTTCAAGCAGGGAGGCGCCACCCCCAAGTTGATTTTTTACAAGCCTATTATTTGGCCAATTTTTTCCCGAAAACTGCATGAAAATGAAAGAAATTGGACGCCCAAGGATCCACCAATGAGTTCTTATGTTTAAAATAAAAACAGTAATTTTGACCTGTCACTCTTGATAGGCTTCTCACAAATAAACCATCCCGACAGAAACAATTTAATGTTTTGTTTTTTGTTGTAACAAAAGATTGAATTTTTTCGTAAGCGATATTGTCACAGCAACGTTTTGTGTTCTATTGTCTCGTCAATCTGTCACCACGAGAGGCGGGAAACCTGAGTTATAGTAGAGAGTCTGTCGCCACAAGGGCCGGGAAACCTGACTTAAAGAGTCTGTGACCATGAGGTGAGTTAGAGTAAGAAGTCTATCACCACGGGGACAGAAAACCTGAGTTAGAGTAAAGAGTCTGTGATGGTGACATTATCATCATGAGTAGTAGCAGCAGCAGCATCGTCATTAAGTACTTGACTGTTTCCAGAATGCAAAAAAAGCCCGAAAACATCTGTTACAATTGCAAAAGTAAAGGAATTCTATTTTGGGGATGATATGATATTTCAAAATTAAATCTTTGACTTATCCACCTGCGGGAATCCTGGACTTACTACTGGAACACCTTTGTTTGGAAGATCGTTTTCGCTTTCTTTATCGCTTTCTGTACCATCCACTGTGAGTGGATCGTAACTTCTTTTCTTTTAAAACATTTTGTAGGACACATGTCCTTTTCGCGGAGCCACTGATACCCCTGTTTTGGACTTCTGGTGACGTCTGCCCTGAGTTTCAAAGCCAGGGTGGATCCCTTGCATGCTTTCTTGCCTGTGCGCTGTTCCTCAGATTCACCTCTGGTGCGACACCTGCTGACTGTGTAGAGGTCAGCATGTCAGCCAAGCCTTTTTTATTCACATACCTGCAGATGTGTCTGCAGGCATTGGTGAGTGGGTCGTAACTTAGCCTGTTGTCAATAGCGACAATTATGATTAATCTGTTGTGTATTATTTATCAAAACTCCGTGCTCCAAATAAATCCGACTCATTTTCGTAAAATAGACCAAATCAACTTTTTATCAAACATCCTGCCAGAAGACTATGTACTTCTGACTTGTTCCTAAATAGTTTTATAATGGTTGTTTTTAAGAATTTTTTTTTATTAGTTCTATCAAAATTCAGTGTCCAAAGTATGACTAAAATATTATAAACTATTATAAAACAAGAAAGTCCTCCTGCGTGAATGCAAGAGTAGGTACGCGGGTACCCCGCATTGTGGGATCTGACCTGGACGGGGGGTACTCCCTTCCCAGGTGGGGAGTGTACCTCCTTCCCAGGTGGGGGGTACCCCCTTCCTGGGTAGGGGTACCATTTTCCCAGTTTGGGGGGTACCCAGGTAGGGGGGGTTACCCCCCACCTGGACCTGGGAAGGGGGTAGCCCCCTGTCAGTGGAAGTGGTACCCCCTCCCCCGGTCGAGGTGTGAACTGACACACAAACTGAAAATATTACCTTTCCCTATCCTTCAGATGCGGGTGGTAACTATTTACATTCTAGTCAGAATTTGATATTCTTCTGTCAGGGTGCAAAAGCTACAGTACGCATCTGACTGTGTGTCTGGGTTATCGTTTGGCGTTTTAAACACAAATGCACAGTGTTTTGCTGTATCGGGGCTTTTATGAAGGGAGCAGTGGCAGATCCAGTGGTTCCCATGTCGGCGAACGTTTAAATTCTCAGGCTGTCACTGCCCTGTAACAATTCAATCAACTCAAAATTCAACAAACAGACCAGTGTTATTAATTTCTTTTTCTTTCTTTTTAAAATAATTTTCAAGTAGCAAGAAGTAGTATTGATTCCCCGCCAGCCAACAAATTGTTTGGTCACAGGAAACTTTTACTTTTATGACTTTGTGCAGTGAAATTCATTTCATCTTATTTGCTGGTTCATGAAACACGCAGTAAGAATCCTAGATCCGCCACTATGTCAATTTGTCAACTCTTTTAACGAACTCATCAATACTTTGTAAAAGTATGCAGGTTCCTTGAATTTACCAGGTATCGTCATGAACAAACAGAAAAAATTGAAAAAGGCAAAAAGTAAACAAAAACATCTAATGTGTCAGCTGCACCATGATTAATATGGATTTGTTTGAAAAGTCAACGATTAACAAAAGTTGAGTGTTATGAGAGAGCGGGCAGGCACAATGCTTGTTGACTGAATCTCATCTCACTGTCATTATTCGTCTTTTTCCACAATGGCGGATCCAGAATTTCCCCTGATGGGGAGTACCAACATACTGTTTGACCAATTTTTCCCAAAAATTTCATGAAAATAAAGAAATTTTGGTTCAGAGAGAAGCGGTTACAAGTCCCTCGCACCCCCTAGATCCACCACTGGTTAGGCTCAGTTGTGGTCAGTTGAAACCTGTTTACCACGCATGTACAAACTTGTGAGTTAGAGGCTCTGAAATCAGTTTTGTCAATCATTACTGGCTTTTCTTATTAATTGGCTGCTTTGCTTGGATGGCACCTTTGCAGGGTAAATAAATAGATTGTACCCAATAGAAAGACTTTGTTCCAGACACACCTTTGTTTACATGACCTTATATGGTCATATGACACAAGATGACACTCATTTGTTTCTTTCCCGCCTTACTTAACTTGTGTCACTTTAGCTAGTAATGTGAAAGTTTTTTTTAATTTAAGATATATATATATAATTCAATATAAATTTTAATTAATATAATATTTTCTAACTGATGTAAAAGTAGTAGTTGAAAACAAAATGCTGAGAGGAAAAATAATATTCAAATCTTGACATCTAATTTGAAGGGAATTGTATTTTTATTGGACTGAAGTTACAGGAAAACACCACTAGAATTTTTTTGATCCAAACAAATATTTGTTACTATTATTTTAGTATATCCTTGATTAAAGTTAACAAGAAAAGTGAATGAAATAAAAATATCTAAGTACAGTCAAGTATAGCATACCAGAAAACCACCACCAGAAGATTTAAGATTTAGTTACAACAGTATAAATTTAGTTAAAACAGAATTATTTCAACAATATATTAAATCATCAATAAACATATTGAAAACTTTATTTCAAGTTTCTTTTCATGATAAAGAACATTAAATCATGATCAGAGTCATGTAATGATATTGAATAAATCCAGGTTTTTTAAATTTTTGGAAAATATTGATTTTGTAATTTTCTTCTTTGCAGTCACAAGATAAATTCACAAAAATTTAGTTGAACATGTATGTGAGGTTACAAAGTTATAAACAATTTCTCTTGAAAATATGTCAAGGAAGACAACAAAAATTGCAGCCAAGACAATCAGTTTTAAAGTGTTATTAACATAAAGATTTCAGATATATAGAGATGTATAATTTTTCAAATTTTGTGCCAGATTATTTATTATGTCCAAAGTATGTCTTTATTAGTACATTGAGCCTGTTGGAAATAACAATCTACCAAATTGAGCAGCAATTATAACATAAATTTGGGTTCCATTCTCTTCACCAAAGATTGCTTTCAAAATCTGTGGACTTAATTGCACTGGTATTGTACCAAACTGAGCCAAATAGTGATCAGTGGAAGAATGACAAGATACCAAAAATCCACCAACCACAATGTTACCTTTTTCTGTCAGAGGAACATAGGCACCTAAAAAGAACAGAAGATGCAAATATTGTTTCATTTGACATTTCGCCATTAATGAAGAAATAAAAATTAAGTGAGTGAAATAAAAAATATCATTTCAATATAATAAGGACAGAAAAAATTGACAGTGGTAGTTACCTTGCATAGAAGAAGTAGACACATTGACAACCTTGACAGGGCTCAATTCATCACTTCCAAGTACAAGTACTTCATCACCAATTGATATTTGATCTGCATGACTGCAACAACAGCTTATTTTTATTATTTTGATGAATATAATTCTCATGGAAGGTACTTTATCAATTTATAAAGAAAACTTAGTGATGACTACAATTTCTATAACTGTTAAAGAAAACTTACATTGGATGGTATTTTTCAGTGTAACTCTTTCTTACATAAATCAGATGATTTCCTGACAAATGTATTGTGCTATTTCTAGGAGTTGAGATTGATTTGTAGAAATTTGTCACAAAATGTTGATTCTTCAGAAATGCTGTAACTCTACTGTATGTGATGATACCAGCTGAGGAAACTAAAAATCATTTCTCTTGGAAAATAATGTTACAAATAACACTTCTGTATGTGGCATACAACATGGAATTGAGGTATTTCAATCTGAGAAATTATGTACTTTTGACACATAACTTGCTAATTAGATGACTAAACCAAAGCACAGGAATATTTTAACCAGATTGTGTTATTTTTTGGAAATTATAGAAACATGTTGATATACCTGTTTGTATTTGATCTACTTTTTGTAGTTCAGACACTGTTACTGATTTCACACCTATTTATACTTGATCTTGTATTAGCAGTTCAGGCATTGTTACTGGTATCATACCTGTTTGTACTTGATCTCTACTATTTGCAGTTCATTGTTACTGGTTTCATACCTGTTTGTACTTGAACTATTTGTAATTCAGACATTGTTACTGGTTTCATACCTGTTTGCACTTGATCTCCTATTTGTAGTTCAGACATTGTTACTGATTTCATACTTGCTTGTACTTGATCTCCTATTTGTAGTTCAGACATCGTTACAGATTTCATACCTGTTTGTACTCTGTTCCCTATTAGCAGCTCAGACATTGTTACTGATTTCCTACCTGTTTGTACTTGATCTCCTATTTGTAGTTCAGACATCGTTACTGGTTTCATACCTGTTTGTACTTAATCTGCTATTTGTAGCTCAAGCATTGTTACTGATTTCATACTTGTTTGTACTTGATCTCCTATTTATAGCTGGGCGAGTGCCGTGTCGTCTTTTCCGCACGCGGGCACCGTCCTTATGGTCACACGGTGCGGGGCGTGCCCGATGCACTAGTCTCGGTAGGGTCCATTGCACTTGACTCGATTTCGTCTCTGCTTGCTACACACCGCAGGCGGGTGCGCTCCTCTGTTTGGTTGGAAAAGCGTTAGGCGCTCCCCCGTGACCTGTGGGTACTTCTCGTTGTGTTGTGTTGTGTTTAGTTTACCGATAGAACTGGTGGGATCATCAGTTCATCCAGATTTGTCATGAGATCGGCGTCGCTACCAACATCGCCAGTTCGGTAGAACAAACGACCATCAGTCAATACTTCAATGACTATCGAAGGTTTATTTCCATACTCATTACACTCGAGTTTTTCACAAATAACACAAATCTGACATTTCTGGAATTTTTGTACAAAATTGACATCACGGGGGTTTCAAAATCAGTAAAAATAAAGTTGCCTCCACTGGGTATTGAACTCACAACACCAACCCCACTATTAGAATTCCAGCACCCTTAACCACTCAACCACCAAGCCATCTGTTGAATAGAAGATTCATGAACTGAACTTGGATCATTTCAGGTTCAATAGAGCATGACTTTATAAGGGTCCGAAAGTTTGAGACTGGCATGACTGACAAATTAGCTGAGTGGGTAAGGTGGCTGGATTCTAATAGGTGGGGTTGGTGTTGTGAGTTCAATACCCAGTGGAGGCAACTTTATTTTTGCTGATTTTGAAATCCCGTGATGTCAATTTTGTACAAAAATGCCAGAAATGCCAACTTTGTGTCATTGTGAAAAACTCGATTGGTCACATCATATTAATATACAGCTGACACGTTGGTTGGTTGTTCTCAGTCACTCAAGAGGGAAAATGGATCTTCCCCTCAAGTGAATACAGGCAAGTGCACTCGAAACTACCAGCCGGGCTGCTCCTTCTGCGGGCACTCACAGTCGCGGGTGCGGCTGCTCCTTAGCTGAGGCGCGCTCTCTCATCACCGACTACGGTGGGGGCTGCTGCCTCAGGGTGCCACTGCCTTAGGTGACACCTGGTATGACCCCAAGTCATGGGTCTGCTAGCCCTTGCGGACAAGGCCTTGAGTCCATGGTCCCAAAAGGGGTAACCAACAAGTTACTAACCAACCAAAACGTATCCAACCAACCCACTCGCACTGCTGCTGTCCCCTTTTGTAGGGGTGCTAGCTGCAGCTGCTAGTGTCCTATATCTTGCCCATCCAATAAAAGGACGGGTCACCCTGGGTCACATGACCCGATGACCAATGGTCACCCTCGGAGGATCCTCCCCATTATCTGCTCTGCAGCAGCCTACCCTTATATGGTGTCGGCCTGCAGAGGTGAGAGACTTGGGGTGGCATGAAAGCAATTTCGGGACCGGGCAATAGCTCAGATATTGTTACTTGTTTGTATTTAATCTCCTATTTGTAGTTCGGACATTGTTACTGATTTCATAGCTGTTTGTACTTGATCTCCTATTTAAAGTTCAGACATTGTTACTGATTTCCTACCTGTTTGTACTTTGTCTACTATTTGTAACTCAGACATTATTGCTGGTTTCATACCTGTTTGTACTTGATCTCCTATTTGAAGTTCACACATTGTTACTGATCGCATACCTGTTTGTACCTGATCTCCCACTTGTAGTTCAGACAATGTCACTAGTTTCATAGCTGTTTGTACTCAGTTTTCTAGCTGTAACTTAGACCTTGGTGCTGGTTTCAGCACTTGACATTCTATTTGTGGTTCAGACATTGTTACTGATTTCTTACCTGTTTGTACTTTGTCTCCTATCTGTAACTCAGACACTGTCACAGTTTTTCCAGTCTGAAGATTTACTGTGGCTGTGGAAGGGAAGCATCCATCAATCCAAATGGATCCAGCCAGTGGATGTTCTGTTGTTGTTGTTGTTTGGTATTTTGACTCTGGATTATAGCAGTATTGACAAGCTAGGCCACAGTATTCTTGGCAACCTTCAATGCTATATCCTTCATATCCTTGCACTCCAAAAAAGCAACAAAGCCTATATCTTTGATACCCTGACCAACGGCAATGGCTTACGACTATTTCACTGCTTTTACCTGTCTTTCCTTTGCAATAAGTTTTAATCTAAAAATATCAGTGATTTTAAATGTTACCCAACAGAATATTGTTGATATTCAATTCTTTTGAGAATTAAGTATGGATGTAAAACTTTGTCTGGTGCATGTGATAATTTTTTTGGCCTTTCAAAAAATCAAGAAGGTTATGTCTCAATTGAAGCAAATCTTATCTGGGAAACATCTAGTTCCCTTTCTTTGATTAGTTGACAATGTATTAATTAAAATGTGAGTATTTCATTATAATAAAAGAGAAACAAGAGTTGTTGAATAATGTTGGTGGGAAGATATTCAAGGTTTTTCAAAATTTACCATCCAATTAGATGAATTTAACAAAATAGAAGTCTCAAAAAAAGTTGACTTGACCAGGTATTGAACCCAGGTTACTTGCACAACAATGAGGCATGTTAACCATTACACTAAAGTGTCTTTTGTGTTTTGCAAGACTGTAAATGGATCCTAATTCATGCATGAACAACTTTATCCAATTGGTCGAATTCATCGAATTGGACAAAAAAAAAACCAATTGAAAGATCAATATCAATGGGTGGGTACTTTTCAATCGAAGTTTTTGTTTTCAACATAAATCTGACATTTCAGACATTTCTGTACAAAATTGACATCAAGGTGTTTAACATTTTTCAGCAAAAAATAAAATTGTCCTCAGTGGAGATTAAACTCACAACAGCAACCATCACTGGATTAGAATTCTAAATGCCTTACCCACTCAGCCAATCTGCCATTCCATGTCAATTTTGTACAGAAATGTCAGATTTGTGTTGAAATTGAAAACCTTGATTGAGTATCAAATTTTTTTCATCTTGATCATGTTTGTTACTTGATATTCAAACTTCAAAAAGCTAGTGTTATCAAATTTGACAAAGTGGAAAGTTTAAATTTGTACATTCTACATGCATTTTAAAATGTAACACATTCTTAAGGCTTAATACATCAGAAGGCCTGCATGCAAGGAATGAATAGATTTTGAGTGTACAGTCTAGTTTTTCATGATAGGCATTTCTGTCAGATCTGACAGATCTAGAAATGGATTTCTACACTTCACTATTGTACATGTAAAGTATTTGATGAACCATATACATTCTAGCCAGAGACAATGATCTTAAATAATCCTTATTTTGTACAATTTGAATTGTAATAATTCTTAAAAATTGCGTTTTATTTCTGTCAGATCTGACAGATTTGCTTATCATGAAAAACCTGAATATTTATTTTCACTTACCCGGTCAGTATTGTATTGGTGAAATTCAGCACTCAGTGTTGCTAAAACATCTGAAACAAATTATAAAATTTGTATAAAATGTTCTCTTTTCTCTTTTTCCAAAAAGACAGATTGAATATTATCCACCTTCAGCAGCATAAGACATGTGGTATGATGAATGAAATGCTAAGATGCATAAATATATCAGACAGCAACTCATACTTCTTGTCAAATGCTTTAAAATGATGATTTTCTTATTTGACAGTGTGAATCTCTGTAATGACTATTTGAGCATAACAAGATTCCTTGTTAAGCTTTATTTTGAATGTATACTGGTTTTTCATTGGCTACTGGAGAGAAATGATGATGTGGGACAAATCACGTGTTACATTTTTCGTTTTTTTTGACAGAAAAATTATGCCTGAACAAGAAAGTCCTCCTGCATGAACGCAAGAGGCATACCACCCGCCATGTAGCAAGCACACACTTTATATGCTGTTCCAGTAAGGGGGGTACCTACCCTATGCGGGGAGGGTATGTACCCTAGGCGGGGGGTACCTACCCTAGGCTGGGAAGGTAGGTACCCCCCCGCCACCCGGAAGGTAGGTACTCCCCCCCCAGATGTGAACAGACACACACCTGTGAAAACAGTACCTTCCCTTGTACTACGTACACAGTCGGTAATTATTTGCATATTGAGCAGCTACTGATATTTCCCAACGTAATATTTTTTCTTGCTCTCTGTTGTGTACATGTGATGTACAAGTGTGGATTAAGAGTGCTATATGCTAAAATGTCTTTAGGTCATCAGCCAAACACACACCTGGTCACAATTCAGCCTTTATCTGCCCTGGGTATCAAAATGTGGGTCATGACATCAGAGCATTTTTTCTGAGAGATAGAGAGGAACAACCCCTTCCCTCAGCAACATCAGAGCAAAACACCAGAGGGGGTTTCAAGGATTGTTCCACAAACAGTTGGACCCTCCAAATGCACCTGAAACCCTCCAATCCTGAACATGGTTGCCATCTCCTTGGAGGTTATTACTCACAGAAACCCTCCAATCTTGTGCATGGTTGCCATCTCCTTGGAGGTTATTACTCACAGAAACCCTCCAATCCTGTGCATGGTTGCTGTCTCCTTGGAGGTTATTACTCACAGAAACCCTCCAATCCTGTGTATGGTTGCTGTCTCCTTGGAGGTTATTACTCACAGAAACCCTCCAATCCTGAACATGGTTGCCATCTCCTTGGAGGTTATTAGTCACAGAAACCCTCTAATCCTGAACATGGTTGCCATCTCCATGGA
>JBCAUG010554951.1:0-29310 GCA_038406175.1 Haplosyllis leylae | reverse complement strand
AAATGGTATTTTAGTGCTAACCTGTAATGCAATTACCCAAAAAATATATATTGAATAGAAGCCATAAAAATATTTATTAAAAGTCAGGGAAAAATGAAAAAAATACTGGAAAAGTCAGGGAATTTTGCCAGAGGAAAAAAGTGGGAACCCTGTACATATTTAGTGCAATGTTTGGCAATTTGTTCTTGAAAAATTCCTTCATTTCTTCCTTTTTGGTCAAATTTGATAGATTGCGTGAGGTTTAGCACCCATTTACCTGTACCCTGCCCTTATTTAGGACTGTAATGTTGTAACATCATCATGCTATCCCGCTTGTGGTATGTTAATTCCTTTTTCCGTCAGTGTTCTTTCATACCTATGTCATCCCAGGAGAGAAGTATGACCATAAAAGCAGAAACCTCAAAACCAACAAATTAGGTAATTTTATGGGTGAATGTTTATCGCCTTTACTTTGCTTGCGCCTTGTTTGGTACGTTTACTGAGGACATCTTTTGAAAGGATTTTCATTTTAGGAATTGAAATATATGCGCATAAAACATATTTATCATTTTCTATGAACTGCTTTAGTCAGCTTACAAGTATATATTTTGCCTTTCAAAATTGTTTCTTGAGTTCATGGATAGAAACTGAATCGAGACAATTGTAACACGGGTCGTATCCAGTATGGGAAACGGACCAAGGTTCCAGAAAAAATTCTTTTTACCTCATGACCAATAATAGAATATCAATAGGGAAAATGGCACCTTGAGTTTTTTTTCACTTTTTTAAATTTAATACAAATCTATCAGCTGATATTTGGTCATCAAAAAATGTAGACATATTGTTGCAGCCAAAAGCAGCATAATTTATTGTTGGGTATTTGGCCAATGACTCAATATTCCACTTGCTTCCACTTGTTTACTGACCAGTAGTCCAATATGGACCACCCCGTGTGTAATCCTCAAAGCTTCCAAATAACGTCAAATTGATATTTTAAAAATGAAGTGAAAAGTTTGGACTTACAGTTTCATATTACCGTGGAAATTATTTTGATTAAACTTTTGATTACGGATTCACTATTAATCAATGATGAAGTTATCTCTGAATTCGTTTTTTCTTTCCTTTAATAAACATCCGTGGACATAGTATAATACTGATATAAAGTGCAACTCTATACTTCATTACAGCGTCCATCAGATGTGCCCAGACAAGGAAAGAAAGGTCGGGACCCTTTTAGTCATTTAAACGTAAAATTAACATATCGTATTTCTTATCTGGTTTTTATTAAGATCGCTTGACCATAAACACGCCAAAATGTTGGCAGTAACGTTGGAATATAGAAATATTTACATTTGCTCTACCTGTTTTGTAACCGTTCGTGGTCCATTGTGTTTCGTATTTATTTTCAAACATGAGTTCTTGAAAGATATTGTGAAGGATATCAAAACGTAAAACATTTTTCTTTGTGATAAGAATTTCAATTTAGCTTCTTGAAATGGAATCCTTCTGTTTCATGCTTGAGACTCAAGATGCCATTTCTAAATATATTACAAATGGAAATTATAAGTAACAATATTCTGGTATGTAATTTCCCAAGGGGCAGGCTTAAAGTAAGGAAGTATCACGAGAGATTACTTTCTAATACCTGACACAAATGCCTAAAGCTTGGATAATGTGAGACCTAATTTACAATGGACTGATACCGTAAACGTTCACCCAGGTTGTCTGTGGAGGTGTTGGTTTGGTCTGGGTGTCCCCCCGAGGCAATATAATTTTAAAGAAGCCAAATAATGTAAACACGAGCCAAATCCCAATTAGTCGTTCTCTTTCAGAGTTAAACAAAGATCCTAAACGGTTCAGTAAGGGTAGGAGGGTGGTGACACTTTTGAATGAGCGTGTGAAAATGTTAATTCCTCGACTACCTGACCACCTGAACTTTTCTACATTTCATGGATTGATAATTTTAAAAGATAAAAGTAGCGGAGAACAAAACCATTGTACGACGTTTTGCAGATTTGATTTACGCATAGATCTCATTACAACGTCATATTTAAACGTCCATTGGAGCCATTTCAGATCCATTATGTGGCATTCCTTTGTCAAGGCTTTTGATACATTATGCATTTTTAAAACCTCGTATTTGCTATAAATTTTTCACCTTTGAATAAACACATGTAGTATCTGACAAATAAATTTATATTTTGGACTAACCACAGGGTATACCTTGAGCAACTATGTGTTTCTGACGGCTAACATTGTGTGATATCTCTCTAACTCTTCATTGCACAATAATAATACTCTTAACGATTAGGTATTTTTCACATCATTGAAATCTACCACTGCGCATTGTACCTGGCAACAACAGAAATTCCTGTGCTCCCTGTGCGTGTGTGTATGTTACCAAGAGGGATTCAATTAGCTATTTAAATTCTATATTTACTATCTAATATAACCGTTGTCAATATAATTGGCTACTCACCTTTTAACAGTTATATCACATCTTATGTAGAACTTATGTAATGCTTTTAGCACCGTGAATAGAAGGTGCCACTCAAGTCGGTAACCCCGCTTTGCCATATAACACCTCATTCCTTACTGGGGGTTAAGCCTGGTGGTCTCTACACAATGTGCTTAAGACATCGGATTAATTTCTTTTGACAACCTCCTCGTGTTCTTTGGAATTAACACATAGTATCGTGTTTGACACGAGAATTTTTAATGCAATTAGACAAGTTGACACTGTCAATGATATGGTTACGGCTTATCATACGTTCAACTCTGCAAGAAAAAATATCTCACCCAATATCCAGATGTTCCACTGTGTGCATACATGATTAATTTAAGCTGCATGAAACTTGCTTGTTTTATTTGGGTATTTTTATTTGATCCTATGAGAAATTACATTGAAACGTACCGCAAAAAGATGCGCTTTGAAGAGTGTTTTTGATGATAAATGGATGTTCAGGTGTCATTTATGCTGTGTAAAGTTACTATCATCGCGACAATTTTTCATATAGCCGAACTATCATCATGTCTCAACCCAGTGACATTTATCACTACTGAGTTTCATCCGCGTGTACCACACTCGTTGGAAAAATCGAATGCCAAAAAAAACATCCAGTGTCCATTCGTGAAATGGAAATTTAGATCGCTTGCACGAAATTATTTACAATGTAAATTGTGTAGTTTCTACACCACCTTTGCTGTGTAGGGTACTTGTAACATTTTAGAATTCAACTCGTGAGCAGATAATTGGAAGAAATTGCTGAATGATTGGTATCAGGGCCTTTTGAATTTTCTGAATTTTGACTGAATGGCGGGACACTTTTTCCTGTAATTAGATATCTATTACTGGAGGTATTCTTTATTGGCAAAGACCCTCATGTCATGTGGAAAAGGCAAAAATCTCTCTTAAGCTTAGAGAGTCCCTTTTTTACTTGAATTTCTTGAAATGGCGAGATTGGTACTTATTCATTCAGAGCTTGCGGCAACAGGTGGGCTCATCTTTCTTAAAGTGCGGCTTAAACTTGAGGACAGAAATATCTAAAGTGGCGCGTGCAGGTGCTTTTTACAGACCCACATGTCATTATATTTGAAAGAAGTGAATAAATGGCTTGGTACGTCTCTGTTAAATACAGGGTGATAAGTAGCCTGTTCAATTGTCAAGTTTGTGTTCTCTGTTTTGTTTGTTTTTCTCTTCGCGTTGGTATTTCTCTGTTCTTTTACCATTTTTAACGACAAATTCCAGTTGTAAGAAAAGTAACCAAAAGGTATTGGTTTTTAAGCAAAGTTGTACTAATTTGAATAAAACAGACATTTTCTCCTCAAAGCTTCAGCGCACCTGGAATCCAACCTCTTGTGAAGAAATGACAAAAGTCGGAGATTGATGAACACGGACACACTTCAAATTGGCAAATGACAACTCCAATTTCCCATTTCTTAGTCCAAAACTTATTAACCTGGTAACATTGGTCAAGCACCCTGAGTTGTATCAATGGTATTTTCAAATCATATTGGGGTTCAAAAATGTCCACGGGTTGTCTTTTTTCTCATTTTCACACGCTGATATACCCCTGTGGTCAAATTTTTTGACTTTCTTCCACTTTTTATTTGAATGGAAACAACACAAATACAATTATACGGACTTTTTTAAATGTCACCTATCTGACAAAGGCACAGCTTGCGTCTTGAATTGAAAAGGATGACCACCCAACCTCTAGGGACCTAATCAACCTCCAGTTCTCTCACTGTTTAATTAGCGCTTGAATTACTGATAATGAGCAAGGCTTGTTTCGGACGGCACGCACTTGTCTGTAGGAATGTCCTTTTAAGTCAATAAACACCACCTGTGACAATGTCTCTTCAGTTGTTGGAAATAAGTACTTGAAATGAGTTATGTTGTTCTACACGTGTAGGTGTATTTTTTGCTGAGATGTTTTACACTTTGCACCTATTTAATTGAACACAGAAACGAGAAGTGAAATGTCACAAAAAAGATAAGATATAAGATAAATGTCAAAAACAAATTTTATTTCAATCAAATTGACTAGATTATGAAAAGAATTCTACAGCAGTCAATCATATGAGGCCAACGCATCTGGCTGTTGGCTCAGTTTATGCCACTGATTCGTATTTACTGATTGTCATTGGTCAGAAGGATACCTTTGCTCAGAATTGTTGTAGCACCAATTTTGTTTAGCACCGTATAAGTGTCAATTAGAATGTTTAAGAAAACACTTTGTATCCCAACAATTTTAGGCCAATGAACCTTTATGTATTGTTAGTGGAATGTCTGTGAGCGAAATGTTTCGCAGTGTCGAAAATGTCTTCTTCAAATTGTCGATTTTTTGAATTGTCACATCAAACACCGATATCACTTTGACATCCAGATGCTCTATTTCATGGTCTTTTGAGCCAGAGCTTTCTTCTTTTGTTTTCCAAAAGAGCAAATTCCAGATATTAGATCACAGGAGAGAGATGTAGGAGATGGACATCTGGCGGAGATGTATTCTGGTATCTCGGATAGGGTTGGAGGTCTCCAAACGGTCCAAGGTTTCGTTTTCCTTCGCACCTCCATGATGATACAATTGGAAGAGTGTCTGAAAGTAACAATTTACCTTAGATTAAATTCGATTCTTCAATTTCTATGCAGAAGGTTTATTCATGTGACGTTGAACATAGCTCAAATGTAAACTATCCATAGACGGTGCCAGCACTAATAATTTTGAACCAGGCTTGAAAAAGATGCATGTAACTATGTTTTTGAAAATTATATCCTTTACTTGGTTTGAACTTTGTCAACGTTTGTGATAATCCGAATGACCTGAAAACCATTAGTAAAAATAGGAGTTAGTACCTGATTGTGGCAGCGACAACGTCAGCGGAAAATGACGTAACATCCTTCCCGTTCAGTTTCTCGATAATGTCCTCTTCTCTCAATCCGGCTTCAACTGCAGGACCGTCTACAAAATCATATTTTAAAAAAAAATAAATCACTCCTTTATTACAGTGTAATTTCCCGATTGATTCTCAAAAAAGATTCATCGAAGGGAACTTTTTTGAATTAAATTACTTACTTGGTTGTACTGTTGACACGATAACTGGTGCCGTTCCTGTCACTGAAAATCCAAAACCTCCATCGCTGCCTCTTTGCACAATAATCTGCAAATGCAAGTGACAGAGTAGTTGTTAGGAATTAGATCAATGCAAAAATATTCCTTATGCCTCAGGGCCTGAGAAATTCTGAATAAAAATGGACATGTTATCTTGGCAGTGGACCTACACTATTTATCTATTTTTGTTTACGTTACGGATTAAAATGGAAGATTAATTTAAGGAGTGAAAGAGATTGACATGCTAGTTCGTATTTTCGCATGAAATGAGGATTTGAATCCTTGAATTTGAATGCTTTTTTGTTTGTCCCATCAATTTAATACAAGAAAAGGTTCAATCCAGTGAACAAAAACTGTGCCGACAGAAAACGTTGCCAAATACTAAACTTGGTAACAAAGTCAGCTTACCTTATTCGGCACTTTCTTCCCAAAAACTACATCCAGATCCTTTGCTTTACAAGTGGAATCCAGCATGCTCAGTCGTAGCTGACTGGGATCTGCCATCGTTGTTGTGGTGGTCTCGTGAACGTAACTTTCTTGCAACATGTTCAGTGACAGGAGACTTGGCATAGTGTCATCTGCATTGCTGTAACCAGCTGAGGGAAGGTCTCTCGGATATTTAATCCTGGGTGTACTTGTGTACAGACTAGGTTTTGCGGTAGTCACATTTGATTTTGTCTTTTTCTTTGGTTGTTTGTCCTTTTGATTACTGACTTTGGAATCACTGGGGGACACTTTCAGGTGTTTGCTGCGCCCAAGTTCTTCAGATAAGAGGAAGTACCAGCCATCTATATTCTGCAAACATAATTGATGCTGAAAAGTTACCATCATCTTCAAGATAAAAATTTTACCTTCAAGATTTAAAATTTCTCAATGTTAATAGTGATACCATCGAATAATAGCTTACCTTGTGTTTGTTATCCAAATGTCTGATACCGAAAGAAGTGCACCCAAGGAAATCGCTGCGTCCATTCGGGCTCTTGTTCCAAACTGATATTAACAAGCGCTTCGTGCTGTCTTCCTTTAAGAGTTCACTGCAGACAAATAGTGATGGATGATTTACTTACAAATAATTGAAGTGATAGAAATGAAACAGGGTATATTCGGAAGAAATTCTTACAAAAATCATTTGATCAATTTTCCATTTTAAATTAAAACTTACAAAGAAAACTTTTCATCGAAGGTAGGATAGTCTGTATCTGATACAACTTTGGTCTTGCATTTCGTTCTCTTTTGGTTGTCTGGTGCCACAGAAACCTGTTAATAGAAAATGTTAATGTAGATCTACTTTAATCATGAAGCGTAAAATCTTCATTTTGTAAAATGCGCCGGGAGTTCTGAATTAAGCCATTTTGCAAGATCATGCCTGACATGGCCTGACGCCAACAGAGTTGTTTATGTTTTCATACTATGTTTGCCTTGTTTACCTTAACCAGCCATATATTCGCTTTCTTTAATAGGTTTTACCTGTATCATATCAAACCGTAACTTTATTTATTTAGGGCAATTGCCAGGAAAAGTTTGCCAAACACAACATGCAATAAAATGTTTGGTTGATCAAACAATTATCATATAAGTCCAGATGGCATACGGGAAATTGTATGTGCACGAATCAATGGCAATATACAAAGACAAATATCATCAAAGCCATTAAGTATTATTTCAAGTGTGAAGTACACTTGAAGTACTGCGAAGCAAACTGGAAATGTCCCTTCATGTGGGAAAGTAACTGCACAGATGGGTAAATTTGGTGCAGCAAAGTGAACAAAGAAAACTTATCGTTGTTATTTTCACTTCTTTGTCACGACAATTTTCTTTTATTTTGAAGGTTGACCCTTCTTGCATTACAGTTTTGATACATGTATGATTCCTTGCACCATATGTCAATTACGTAATAGAGCAAAAACATTTTTATACTGGAAGATTCAATGCCCATATTAATACACTTACCCTAACGTAAGCACAACAGGGAGTTCCGACTGATGAAGACAAATGCCGAGCCTGGATTACTGCAAACAAAAAGGGGACACGTTATTTTTTTGGATTTTTAATTAGAAACAAAATGAAGTAGATTTACAAGTAGATTAGAGTGTAATAAATTTTAGTAGGCACTTTTTAAATCAAAGGCAGAACAAGTCTTAAATATTTTAATTGGCGGTAAATTTCTGATATGCATCTTAATCTGAAGATCATAGCGACCTATGTAGCAGCTAATCTTTCGAAGCCATCGACTTTAGGATACTACCTGCAGAACCCTAAAAGGTTCATACAAAGGGAAAAAAGAAAAAAACTTTTTCCAAATTGCCAATATTTTAAAAGGAAAAAGATTAAATGGACTAAATCTATTACATAAAGGTAGCAATTTTGATGTGGAGAAAGAGATTTAGGTAATAACGACTGTGAACTTTGCGTGTGTTTTTTCAAACTTACTTTGAACTTTTAAGAGGTGAAAAAGTAGCAGATTTAAATCTGTGTGTCTTACATGTATGATAGAACACAATTTTTGCATGATTTTCTGTCATTGTATGAATTTAAACAGGTGGTAAAATTGTGGTTGAATGTAACGATATTTGAGGTGCAACCTGTAAGTTTAAATTGGCATGTGGCGAGCCAAATTATTTGCAATTTAAGGAAACTTGAATTACAACAGTTAAATAAATGACATTATAATATTTTCAAATATTGATGCACACTCCACAATTTCAGAGAAAATAACTCAATATTTAATTTCAAGATTGGATATTGTTAATATTCTTCTCAATTTTTGGCTATTAAGTGTCACAAGGCATGTTTTTCTGCGATGATTGATAGTTATATCGCTTCATTGTCTTACTCTAATTAGAAAAGTCTTTCCCCGTAATTGATTTTAATTATTTAATTAAGCAATATACTTACTATGCACGGTTAACAGCCCGCAATTCTTGTAAACGGCTAGTTTTAATTGACCTGAAATTGTTAAAATAATATTAGTAAACACATTACGAGAAAATTGGCAGCAACAACAGTATTTTTACCTTTACATTTGGTGACATTCAATTGCTAATATTTATAATTTAATTGGGTTTTAATTTTGAATGACCTCCCTGCAGGTGAATGTAGAAACGTGATATCCAATCATGAACTATATGGCCAATTCACAACGACTACTTCTTTGGTCATTTGCAAAATACTGAAACTGAATTGCTTGAGCTTAATGTACCGAAAGGATTCAAATTGATTTTTAACTGGGTGATATATATGGCAATATTTTTACAAAAAGCCCCAACACGACAAGTGTCATTTACAAGTACTATAGCCGTGGGTACCTTGCTCATCCTTAGTGGTTTGGCTTTTGAAAAGGATAAACGTTCACTTGTACTTTCACAAGGGAATTTCCTTTGAACTTTATCTTAATGTCCAACTACATGTCCAAGTCTAGCGGACCATATTAGTTGCTAAGTGAATTTCAAGCTTGTGTGATGAAGTTATTGAATTCTTTAACAATGGGGTCGATTAGAACCCACACGGTGGTTGATGGACAAGAAAATGAAGACTCACGCAAGATGTTTTTACTTATAAAACACTTAGTTTTGAAACCCAATTCTATCCATGAAGAAAATTACATTCATTCTATATAGCGGCTATCCATTCAGAGAAATTTAAGTACTCGAAGCACAGTGGGATACGGATGGTGTTACCAAATACAAACTTGAGTGCGAATAATTTCAACTTTGTAATTGTCACCAAATACAAACTTGAGTGCGAATAATTTCAACTTGGCAATTGTAAAATCAAATGCATTCTTCGCATTTGGCCGAAAGTTAGTTGTTTATTGTCAGACTGAGTCACGGTAATCAAACTGAGTGTTAGACAACTGAACGCGTCGATGTTGCCGCGAAATGGTGTGTTGGCAATGTTGCATTTAATGACAGTTCACGCACATTTTATGGGTGTCACTCCCCCTTTAGAAAAAAAGCAACTTACCATGGTAGGCTTGATACATATTCTTGCTGAGTGAAGATTCCATGGAACCAGTCAATCCTTTCTCCCTCATTTCCAAAAATGGTACTGATCTTGTCTTGATCGGACTGACTTCATCAAGATCGAGATCTTCAGGCAGCATCTCTCGGTCTCCCCTCCAGAAATCCCCGCTGCTGTTACTATTGCTGTTACTGTACGAAAGACCACTCCTTTCCCTCGGATCCTCACTGAGCATATCCGAGGATCCATGGTAGTAGCACTCCCGTTTCCACATCATGTCCCCGGGACAATTGCTGTTGTATCCACGGTACAGTTGATCTTGGTACCTGTACATATCCATGCCACCACAATAACGGGCATCCATTTCCGTCAAAGTGTTTGTTTTAATTCAATTAGACTATCTATCCAATGCCGTAAGCTATGTAGACTTTGTTAGTTGTGTGTAAACAACGAACATGGCATGTTTATCCAGTGTTTAGTACTTCAAACTTAAGTACGTTTCATTAAGTGGATTATTTAGTTCCTGTCAACAGCACTACTGTTTTTTTCACTTAATGTTCCACGAACTTCAGGTTCAATTGCGTGTACTTGATAAAAATCCCCTTTTCCAATGAAATCATTGATTGATACTATTAATGCTGTGTGGTATTTCTATTCCAAGCAATAGAGTTTAATCCATTCAGTTCAATATCAATAACTGGATCCTGCTACCACTCTGAAATTGTTGATCCAACCACTCTGTTTGAATGACTGACCGAATACGAATGTGACTTGTCGTTTTATGTAGATGTTGAAGTCACAATATAGTATAACGTTGTGTTATCTCTGTGTTGTGTATGATGCTGGTAGTGGTTGATGTTGACTGATTGACCGTCAATGCTGGTATGACAGTGCGTGTCCCCGTGGAGCAAGATGTAACCACCACCGCAACCACCATCACCTTTAACGCCAGCAAATCACATCATTTCACGCGCGAATGCACACCCCTGCCAACCACCACAACGCTGACCATTTACGAAATAAGTACTAAAACTAAAAATTAGTTTTAAAAATGTTCCCAAAGAAAGTTTCTCTTAAGATTTACTTGTAACATAGCCCTTGGGGAATTAATGTTTTTGTAGCTTAATTCAAAAGCCTGATAGGGTCTACTGGTAATTATGAGTGTGATGGTTTGTTAATTGAAATTGGAGGTTCATAGGTCAGATTTCTTGCCTGAGATACTATTTCAAATTTCAAGATGATAAAAAGTGCGGAAGTATCCTGGGAATTGTGTGTTGCGTGATATCTGAAACCATCCTGAGAAAACATCCTTATTTAGTGGGGTTTTTTTTAAAAGAAAAAGTCGAAAAGTGTCAGGTTGCTGTCATTGAATTCACAATAGAAAAGTTCTAAATGAACATTCTCTTACAAGTTATCTCCTATATTTTCTAGAGAACGTGAGCATTGATGTAGGTTGGTCTCTTACGAATTGGGTTGGTATTCATTCAGACAAAAGGCAAGGGCATTTCGAACATAGTTTCTTGGCAAGTGAAGCCTTTCCCACACTCATCAATGAAAGTGTTGGTATTCTTCCATCTATGGAACCTCAATTAACTCAAAAATATCCACCTACTTCGTCAGACGTTGAATTTTAATAATCAATGGAGAAAGATATGATGAAGTATAGAGTTTCCTGTTGTCCTTATTGAAATGGATGACTGTGAATTTTATTCCAGGCATAAAGTTCAATATTAATGTACATGTAATCCTATAACCTGTTGTTGCTTTGGTGAAGCCCGCACCTCGGTGGTGTTGGAGGTCATAACTATCTGTATATTTGGTCATTTGAGTGTTAAATTTATGGCTTATATTTCGCCCATACCATTAACTTTCATATTAATCCGCTTGACCACCAGTATGGGAAAATAATATCATAGCCAAGTTCCATTTCAAAACAACAATTTCTCAGGTCAAGCGAAATCAAGCAATGGGACCATATTGTACCATTGAAGGTTACAATAATCTTCAAAACGATGAGTTCAGAGCTCAAATGAATATCATTCAAAGATTATTATCGCTTCTGGGAGTAAGCATCACAAAGAAGTTTAGCTTCAGGAATTTGTCATGAAGATAAAACGTTTTCAGGAAAATATATGGAAATTGATCAAATTGCGATTCAAATTTAAATGAGTAAGGGTTGGTGTCCTTAAAGTAAAGAAAATATACGACACCAGGAGCAAGGTTTAGGACAAACTTGTGCCGAGATGGTGATGATGTGCCCCAAGGCATAGAAGGTTGTCTTTAAGACCCATGATAGTCCAGTTTGCCAGAAGGTAAATTTATGCCTCTGGCTACACATTCAAGAACTAAAAGAAATCAGATATGTCAACATGAGCCAAGAAGCAATTATTTCAGCCATTTAAAAACGTTAAGAAAGACTGTAATGTAATAGAATAATTAGCATTTTGGGTGCAATTCTTACATATTGGTTCAACTCATAAACCAGTAGTTTTTTTTTTCTCGTTCCCCTTTGGTTAATATTTTCCTAGTCTTTCTTTATGTCACCGTTAAATGAAACAAGGCCGTGTGTTTAATAATTTCACTTTCTGTTTTGAATATCTGTTCCCAACAAATGAACAGTTTCATGACACAGAAGCTTCCTGTACTGTAAAGAGATTTAATAATTGCCCTAAACTTCAATAGCAGATTTTATAATTGACTGCTCATCCCTTTTAAGCTTTTACACGTATCATATATTATGTATATTTTATGTAATCTTTGTTGGATGTGTTTATGAGAGTTATTCAAATTCACCAGCCCGTGGTTTGGTACCTAATTTGCCATAAAGCACACCAGTTTCCCGTCGGATGTTCTTTACATCTCTATCACGTCTTTTCGTAACATTTTGTTATTCTTTTGAACTGAAAGAGAATTGCAAAGACCAAACTTCACAAATTTTGAGAAACAGAAATGAAGGGCGATGGTTGTTTTTAAAATTACTTTCAAGGCGCTCGATCTTATCAGAAGAGTTCAAATATTTTTTTAAAGTCTCAGGTCAGATTTGGTAAGGATTACAGTTTTTTTTAAAATTAGATGTCTTCTCTATTTTTCAAAGTCACAATGGACAGTCCATCTTACCCTATTCATAATTGATTTATGCATGTTAGTATGTTTTCTCTATTTGTGTGGCATAGCCCTTGACCGTTGGGCATTAAATACAAATGATAAGTGGCTATGTCGATGTAGGTTGTTGTAGATCTTAATCATTTAAAGATTTACTGACTTCAAAAATCACTTCATCTTTAAACACTATAATTTCCGCCGCATAAATTTTACCTTTTCCCCGTGTGCGTTACCGATGAAATCAAATTTACAACAACTGTCAGCACAATGTGAAAAAGATGATTTTACTTTATTCTACAATGGGTCAGACATATTCATTTGCTTTAGCTCTCTCAATTGTAATCTTCGGACATTGGTCCATAATCGGAAGATTGCATCAAATTGTTTTGTGATTGCAGTCATCGAGCTCACGCGATGTCCTTTCAAATTCAAAACATTTTGATTTCATTTGTGGACTATTTCTTTTGTCCTTTTTTAAAAGAAAGAAAATGATAGCATTGATTTGGTACAGTTTATATTTTTTGGAAGAAAAATGAATGATGGCTCTCGTTTGATAAAGTCCATCATTTTATAAATATACACCAGTGAATATTTCCTTTTGATATGTATTAAACCTATAATTTCTCTAGAGCCAAGTCTTTTGCAACAGGTGTTCAAATTTGAAATAAATTTACTGAACTTTTGGGCTGTTATGACAAGTAAAGTGGCACGTGCGCGCGTGCTTGCTCAAGAAAGTATAGGTGTCCTCATGTGTAAATAAAGCCAATGTGCTAAGTAGGAAAGACGTCTTCCAAATGAAGAGCCTCCCCCGTGTGTCCTTACAGAATTATTTGAAATTTGACAGATTTTTGAAGTACGTATCTATGAAAGTCAACGGATTTTATTTAAACTCGATGTAAGTGTGCCTGTTGAAATGTAATGCAATGATTTTTTAAATATATTTTTCAAATTAGCTCTGCATGTTTGTGATCAAAGCTTTGCTGAAAAAGAACCATGAAAAAGGGTTCGTTCGCGCTTAATGAAGACGATGCATATTTTTGTCGTCAGGAATGGGTGCTGCACCCAATTCTGATGACAAAAAGAAATGGGTTGCATGGTTACCAATGTGACCATTCGTACTTGACGACAAAAAAAATAATGTTGTTGTTGTCAAGTGCGAACGGGCCCTAGGAAATTTAAAACACTGCCATTACCAGTATATTTCCAAAAATACAAATTCGACCAGGATTGAAATAAAATACAAGTAAGACGATGAAAAAACACCATACCAAATTTATTTCAATTTCAAGGAATAAAAAATCGAATGTAAAAAGTATTTATTGAGTCTACGCTTAATGTGAATGTAGGTTCATTGAGATTCAGTGCACCATATGGAGAAAATCTTTTGATGTTCGGGTAAAGGTGTGTCCGTCGAAAAGTTCCTATTGGGAAGAACGTGGTTTTGGTTCTAATATTTATGTATCATCTTCAGGGTGAAAATAATGGCCCGTATACCCAGGTCATCCTACCCCCATTGTATCAATCATATCAGATCAAGAGCCACTTATTATTTCAAAGACTACAAAGTAAAGACTTTTAAAAAGGACAAAAGAGACACATTACATCTGGTCACTAATCAGACCAAAACAGTCATTACCACCCACTGGTACTGATGTTCCATCCAACCTAAGGTACAACAATCTACTACATGATCATACACTCCTTAATTAGTTTGTTCAAATGACTAGAATCAGTAATAAGCCTCCACATATGTTGGTTCGTGTGCATCTTTTTTTCTATTCTCTTCCCTATTTTTGAATTACCACTAACACGTGTTTTCAAATAACCACGTGGACATTCACATGCTGGCTCTTTGTGATCATTGTCTTTGTTTAATTAATAGTTGTTGTAAATATCAATCAGGTTAATCAAAATAGTATTCAGTGATCGTAGACGTGTTATGTTTTTGTGACATTTCCCCATTTAATTAAAAATAAAAAACATTACGATTTTCATAAAATCAGAGCTAACTTTTCCATCTTGATTTGACCTCACAATTTGATAGATAGAAAGAATTTAATCTATGAATATGGCTTTTTGGCTTGATACGATGTTCTTATTTGTGTAGGAACATATAGTATCACATTATCCATCATACTTTGAACAGCCGTCTTTTATGCAGTATCTTGAATTCTTTCATAGAAACATACTCCTTGTTTACAATGAGTATCATATCAAAGAATCAAACTTTTTTCATAGAACATCTCGAAATCATATTGATACAATAGAATATATTTTGAAACTGTAGACAAGTGTTAAGAAAAACTTTATTTAAAAAAAGGCAGGTGAGGGAACAGAGGCAGGTGACATCCAAGACTTTGAACTGAAATGTCACAGGTGGTACTTCATACTTAAAAGCAAATTCCGACACAAGGCAACACACAAGAGTGTTCAAACAAAAAATGAGCAGGCTTATTTTCAAGAAATTTAAAGCAGTAATTAAGGAGTGGATACACTTTTGTCTTGATAGCTATCCCTCAGGCTGGGGGTCATCACTTTCATCAGAAAGTTTCGCGTGTGCTTTTGTCTAGTCAGTGAAGAGACCTAATGTTCATCTTATGGAAGGACAGTAGTCCGTCTTTTCACGCGAAGATGCACTAATAAGCGGTTGCAGATCTGATAAAGTTTGCACTATGGAAATTCTGGTTATTTCCATGTCTAAAATATGCACTGTATTGTAGCGCTAATTTTAAAAAGAAAAAGGCCATTTTTAAAAGTGTGATAATTTGCACATACTTTATGCTGACACAGAAATGACATGTCATGTCGGTTAGAACTAGTTAAATTTTAATTGAATCAAGTTCTAGAGTAATTTAAGTTTAATTTGTACGCATTCCAAATTTGCCTTCTCTTTTTGAAAAAATTTGCCCAAAAAATAGAAGATGAATAATAAATTATTAGTGTGTTGTTGTTTTCCAAGAAAAAGGAGAAAGAAATCTCATTTAAGTTTCTATGTCTCTTTCTGCAAGCAGAAAAAAATTATGCATGCCCATTTCACATAATTGTCCATCATCACTTGAGAGTCAGGCTGAAGAAGAAGAAGAAGAAAAGCTCTAATAGCACAAAATTTACTGTACCCACTCGTGTATTAAGTGCGCTTTCCTGGGTTGCAATTTTACATCCCCAGGTATAAAAACTGCAGATGTCAAAAATCATCATGTTCTTGTCACAAAATAGTGATTTCCTGTGAGGCACTGGCGGTTCCTCTGAAAGGAAGTAATCTTAGGTCTCGTGCTCAATGCACTTGGTATGGGGCCTCATACGTTCGGTGTAAAGTTTTCTATGTTGAAGCAAGGATTGCTAAGTTGAGTGACACCCTCTAAACAGGTGATGGTAAAAGCATTACATAAAGTACGCATAAGATGTGACATAACAGTTTAAATGGTGAGTGGCCAATTATAATAGAATCCCTTGTGAGAAACAACTAATTGAATATGACAAGTTGACAAAATGTTGGCTGGGTATGAATTCCTTCTGGTGACGCGCAGGTGAAGTTCACCGCCCAGATAATCTAATTCCTCCTTCTGGACGAAACCTCGTTAAAGATATAAGATTTGAATGTAATTGAAACGACTGACATAAGTTTTCAAACTCGCAGAAGAAAATAAACTTGCGTACTGGAGACTTTTCAGTCATGAATGATCGTGCCTTTCATTTCAAATTTATTATGATATTTTATTCTGATTTAAAGAGCTATTATTTTCAAGTGTAAAAAGCAGATTTGCCCCTGAATTATGAAAACCAGTTCGGATTGCAATAACATTTACTTTTGGATTGAAATTGCCTGTCCAATGATGGTGTCTAGTTGGTGGATTAAGTTAAGTTTCTTGGTTGTAAGGTGTTGCCTGGGTTTGAGTCTGAGCTTCTGTAATTTGACAACAAGAATACCAGAAATACCTCATTGTTCATATTTTTTGAAAAGAATGTAAAATACAATTTTTCGATTCCGTATCCTGCAAACGAGACATACAATTTACGTGTAACTTTGATTAAACATCTACACATCAATGAACTCACGTTTGCAAACTGCTGAATTTAATCCCAGGTAAAGATTTTATCAATACGAGTAGCAAACTACCTGTTTAAAATCTTCATTCAATTTTTTAAACTACATACACCGTTATCCCACTTAAGCTCAAATATAAACGACAAGTCTAAGATTTATCAGTAAGATTCGCAATTGTTATGATAGAGTAAGTACAAATAAGTATGTTTGTCTGCAGATACTGTGAGCTAATTATGTTTTTATTTTGTTTGTACATTTCTTTATTCAGTAATTTGAAATAATGCCTGAGGAGCCAATTTTCTTCTGGTTTTCTCATTCAGTTAACGAACTTTATTGCATTTACCTTGGTATTGCGTAGGTGATCCGAGATTAAGAAATTGAGATTTAAGTTCGAATAACCTTCTGTACTTTTCGTAATGGTTCGTTTCATCACAAAGCTTCTCAGTGACATAAGATAGCCTCTGGAATCAGGGTATAATCTTCGGTTATGTCCTTTATTCTAATGACTTTAATCGGGTTTCATGAAATGTAGCCGGTGGCGTATCGGAAATTTTCGTGATAACAGACCCAGATTAAGGTCTTTTCATTTAAAATTTATGTTTGAGTAAAACTGAGCAAACTCTGGATGGTGAATGTTTTGCAAGCCAGAAAGAGGAGGCACTGATCAATACACAAAAATCTGGGTTGAGATGCGATTCTCAAAGGTATATTCTTAAGATTTCTTTGCTTTTGGATTGATCTCAAGATAATAATTTCTATTTCATGTTTATAAATCAAATTTAAATGAAATACAATTAGCATTTTTTGCAGTAACCATGAAAGATGTATTCCCCGTGCACGCAAATTATGTCACACATTTCACCGCTCACGCAACATCTAATTTCCTCTACTTCCGAGTTGCGGCCATTAAAATTTTTAAATCCTGAGAGGAATAGGATGTCAATCCCCATGAAACCTAAATGTTCAATTGCCAAATTAAATAAACTAGTAATTATCGGCCACTTTATTTGTATGCAATAAAAAGCAAAAAAGAACTGATTCCCAAATGCACAGCGGAAAATGAAGGCCCAACAGAAGCTTGGAAAGGAAAATCATAACACGATTTCCATTTTCAATTGATTTGAATTCGAAACATGTTGGATGCACTCGGTGGTGTAGAAAATTGCATGATTAGCAGTGTTTAAGGACTCTCAGGGATTTGTGGCTGAGTAAACTTGGTAAATCTCGAAGGAAAACTTTAAATGGGGCAGAAGGAATACGACTCCTCAAAATTTACCAATAATAAAAAAAATCGTAAATGTTAGCAAGATTTTGTCATACGGGAGCATGCGCAATTGCGTCTACTCCACTTTTTTTCTAAACTGCATAGTCTGGAAGCACCATTCCGATATTCTATTTCTACTAACAGCGCGATTCACAAAGCCGTGAAGCCGCGAACCAGTAGATCTATGGTACGCAGGGGTGCTTACCAGCCAAGGGCCATTCACTCCTATGGGGGATTTTCAGGAATAGTACCAGGCAAATAGAGTACGGCCGTGAAGCCGTGAATCCCTTGGCTCTGTGAATCACGCTGTAAGAACAACACTTACCTTAAAATCCACAATTTGTTAATTGCTTGTTTTTTAACCTTCATTTTACGTCTTTCTTTGTTGGCATTTTGTGTGGAAGATGAAGCCAGCACAAGGTGTTGAAAAATTGATAAAAAGAATTATAAGAGGGCACAAATGGACAATTCACGGTGATTAACAACGTCTCACCTGCTTTCTCTGATAAACGACAACATGGCAAATTGTGTATCAAAAACAAAATACTCTGGACATGACTGCTAAAAGCTACACATTTTGAATACAGAATTGTTTTAAAAAGAATCGATCATCTTGGCAGCTACGCTTTTCGAAAATTGAAACTTGCTCGAGGTGTAAACTGATTTCCTAATTATAGTTTTAGTTAACCAGAATTCTGTATGGCATTGGTACCTAGTATGTTATTAACACCACAGAGGCATTTCTTCGCACGTTAGGAACTTTTAGTACGTCATAATTTATTATCATTAACCTTTCAAACTGGGTATGACACTGGAGTGACAGGTATGAAAGATTGATATGTTTAAATGGGCTTTGGATGAATGGTTCTTTAGCTTTAAGTGCCATCATTCTGGAAGCATTAAAAACAACATTTATCTTATCACTTGTTGATCAGCAATAGGATCCACTCAAATAGAGACGAGACATGTGTTTCTATAAGTAATAAATGACGTACTTGGACCTAAGACGTTTTTGATTGGAATACATTTTCATCGGCAGTTGCAAAAAGTGCAGAGAGATATAAAAAATGCTCTTGTTGGAAAAAAATGATCTATTTTTGATAAGAATATGATATAATATTCTGTTTCAACTGGTCCCAGTGTACAACACAAACTGGTCAGCGTGAAATTTCCACTTTAAAATGGATTTCCAAGGCTGGAGAAATACTTCTGAAAGTGAAGGTTTCCCAAGAAATGTTTTTGGCAGTAATAGTGCTCAGATCCTGTGGACAGACATTCCAAAGTATGAACTTAACTCCAGTGAGATGCTGATTGATGGCTTTAACAAGGAAGAAACATTCGTTCGGTCTCCTGGTGACTCTCTTTGTCAATCTCACATAGATCTACCATATTTGGAAATGAGAGAAAGGAGCCTGACCACATCGAGACAGTCTGTATTGGACAGGAGTACCAGTATGTTTCAAACATACAAAGGTAAGAAAAAAGAGAGGAGTAAGATAGAAGAAAAAAGAAGTGAATATTTGACCGCTTCTTGTCCCATTTCAAGTAACCTTTGAAGCCTTCGTAAAATCTTTCTCACCAGTATTCACAAAATGGTACAATAACTCCCCGAGACATTAAATGGGACCGGAGACCTAAACATTTTGTTGAGAAATGGGACCATTTTCCTATTTTAGCATTTAACCGTTAAAACACACCACGTCATGTAGTATCGTGTTTAAGAATTAAGATATCAACCACTGTGATGTGATATATAATTTTTATGTCAGGTGTATCAAAATTTTGCTAAGATGTTAAAGCTTTGAGAGATACTTTGCACTGAAAAACATTTTGAAACATCCTGTTCATGCCATCAACTATTTTCCCTTTAATAACGTATCTCATCATACATTCTAATAACGTCTCCATTATTAAAACCTATTCAGCATCTTATCATGCAAGTTTGAAAATCACTTAGCAACAAATAAGAACTGTCAAATTTGGAAATGAAGTGCAACACTGAGACCAACATCAAAGAGGATGTTCAAGAAAAAAGGCCTGAATGAATGTTTCGTACCTTGCACAGTTGAACTGCACAGATGAGATGGACATAACGTGCTGTTAATGGCACTTGGCATTTTTAAAGGAACATTCTTTGCCACAAGATAGCTGTACAGCAGAGGTCAAAAGCAGTTCAAAATATCTTGAAATCATTTACTTCTGATATGCTATATATTTTGAAAATGGCCCATATCCTTTCACGCAGCATGGCGCACAGTGTAGAGAAAAGACTAATTCAATTTACAATTAAAATAATTTCCGTTATTACTTAAACAAATATGTACTGTCCTTAATGCTTGAATAAGTAAATATTTTATTTTCATTAGGAGATGTCCATTGTTAAAATGGTCATTATCATTCAAATCGTGAAACAAGTATTGCACACGATGCGCAATGCTATGGGAGACTGCTGGATATCAACTATTGTTCAAAAATGAAATGTGAACGTTTCCTTGGATTCGAACTGAATTGGTTCTTAAAGCAGTTTAGAAATTGATGACAATAAATTAATCTCCTTCTGTTTTCTCTACCACTTCAGGCCAAATAAAAATAGCTGTATACAAGAATTGTGGTCTTTTGACGGTACATAGTAAGTATTTACGAGCTAATTCTTGGTAATTAAATTGTTACGTGCCTTATCTTTTATAACAACAAGAACTTTAAATATTTTTTAAACTAAATTTCCTTGGGAAATAATGAAAGACGATTTTCCTTTGAATTTGAGAATGGTGACACAGGAATTAATCAATAACTCACTCGAAACGTGGAAAATCTGTCCATACAATGTGCAGATTCCTTTATGTAACACCTCATTACAATTCTGTAATACCAAAAATTCTGATGTATGAGATGAGATTTTAGAAAAATGATGTACTGGCGAAGATAAAAATTTTAAGTTTTAAATCAATAAACATGCAACATATTCTCATTTTTATTTTCATGTTCCCTTTTAGACCAACGATCGCATAAAATGTTCAGTTTATTTTGAATTTTCACAGTCATAGAGGCCAGACATTTGAATGTACGGATGCCAACCGACTGCAATATCTTCGCAAAGGTTAGATATTTTCTTCTCCTAAATTTGAATCTTTATATCTCAACAATATGTAAGATTTCAATGAGGAATTTATAACTCTAAATTTCATATTGAGAATAATGATGTTTATCTTTGTTTTGATAAAGGTTTCAATAGTTCCGGACAACGACAAGAGAACAAGATGTAAAACAAAGAACGCGCAGGACACCATTCATCCCATATTTGATGAGAAATTTTCATTGTAAGGCTTTGTAGAGGATTTACTTGGTTGTCTTAAATGAGAAGAAACAAATGCGAAAGTCTTTGTATTTATTTTGTGATATGGCATTCGGGCGCACCACCTATTTCCCGCAACCGAGACGGGGTTGTGCCAAACAGTGTCATCGTCTCTGTGTGGCCTCGGGGTTTCCAAATAGGTTTATACGGGTTTTCACGATACGCGTTTCTGTCAGATTATCTGACAGATCTCTACACGGGGAAGAGCAAAAAAAATTCGTCAAAAATTGCCCCAGTCAGGATTGAACACAGGACCTCTGGATCTTCACTCTAATGCTCTACTGATTGTGCTAGCCTGGTATGTGTTAGCCAGAAGATTTCTGAAGTGAGCTTTGTTTCATGTGCCACTTCACAGTTTGGACTTTTCTGGAATCAATAGAGCATGACTTTATAAAGGCCATGAAGATTCAAGCTGGCAACTAACTGTTGACTTAGCTCATTCAGTAGAGCATTGGCATGATGATCCAGAGGTCATGGGATCAATCCTAACTGGGACAATTTTTGACAAATTTTTGTTTTTTGCTCTTTCCTGTGTAAAGATCTGTCAGATAATCTGACAGAAACGCGTATCGCGAAGAACTAGATTGAACTGCCCAAATCTGTGATGGTATATGGATTGCAAATTCAAAAAGGATATTTTTAGCGAAATATGTGAAGAAGATCGGAGAAAGAGGTTAACAATATCAGTCTGGAATAGACAGACAGATGGCTCTCGAGGTTTTCTTGGTTGCACTTCATTCGGCATTAGACACTTGGAGAGCAAACACAAGGTTAGTAAATTATGTTTAATGTTCATAAATTTCTCCCTCTTTGAGATTCATTTTTCACAGTAATTCTGGCATACTTAATAAAATTTAACAGATTTTAACAGACACGAATAACTCTCTTCAACTCAGGAAACATATCCAAAATTTTTGTCGATGAAATGTGGACCAAACATTACAGTCATCCGGGTTTTTTCCAGAACATAAACGGCTGGTACTTTTTATTGACTGAAGAAATAGGCAAAAGAAAACATCTGAAAGTGGAAAGATCAAAGAAAGATGATGTTTTAACTAGTAGCCGGAAACGCCTATGCTCAAACGTTTGCAAAGGGACACCAACATTTCTGTCCCATAGTGAAATACCCAGTAACTCTGTAGACGCAATTCTCATTGAGGGAAAGAAGGACACAAAGGAAAAAGGTATTAATAAGGTGAGAATAAGTTACACTTTTTCATCGTAACTACATATTCTGGAAACCAGTCAGCAGATCATTTGGAATGTTTTCATCCAGAAATATTCTGGTGATTAGCTCCACTTTTGTATCCTATCTCAGTAAATATGCGTTAACATGCCACCACCTGAAGGATGCGGTTTTATTTTTCAGTTTCTTATCTTTCGGGGTAGAGATGGAGGATTTGGATTTTCAGTGACTGGTGCAGAACCGGTTTTGGTATGTTCTGTACAACCTAGTAAGTGTATGATTCAGTTTCATTTACATTAAGCAAGTAATGAGTATTATCATATCATTTCAAAAATATCACTCTTTCATAATTTCCTCCAAAATTCAACGGCTTTCTTGTTGTAAAATTTCATAATGCCATGAATACAACTATTCGTGTAAATTCAGATGGCGCTGCGGTTGAAGCAGGCCTTAGAGAAAATGACATTATTAAGAAACTCAACGGAAGTGATGTACAGTTCTCATCCGCAGATACTGTTGCAGCTATGATAAGGTACCGAATCAAGTTAAACCTTAATTCAAACTTGTTAACAATGTCATAATTCCAAAATTTGTGGTTCAGTTCTGTGAATTGGTTTCCCCATGAAACTCAGCATGGTTAGTTTTGAGAGACTCCCTGTAGTAGTATTTTTATCAACATTTAGACTACTCCATATGGCATTATCAGTTGCAAAGTTTGTACAGTTTAAAATAATTGGTCAAAGTGAACTTATTAAGCTAATTAGGTAATTGAGCCAATTTAAGTAATAGAGTTAGCATGGGTTCTGAAGTAAGGGAAAACCCCGATTGATAATATTTCTGGGCAAAGGTGCAAATAACGTTCTTGATTTAAGCTCTAAAGTGTGAGTGCAGTACATATAGCCGTCTATTTGTTTTTCACAAATGAAAATTCTTCCAGAATATGTCAGAATTATCAATGGTCGTGAGCAAGAATGTCTACATTGATTTTATTATCTGATATGAAATGAAAAATGGTCTGTTAAATTCTGGCGGGGTTACTTTTTTTAAGGGCTACAAAATGATATTACGTTTCTCTTTCATCAGAAACTCGAGCAATAGTATTATTCTGGAGGTAAAAAGGCAGATAAAACCTTGGACCGTTTGGGGACCTCCAACACTATCTGAGATACCAGAGTACATCTCTACCAGATGCCCGTCTCCGACATCTGTCTCCTGTGATTTGATATCTGGATTTTGTTCCTTTGGTAAACAAAAGAAGAAAAAGAGATGATACCTGTGTGTGACAAATCACACAAAATCTTGTCATTACATTTGGACGGAATTAGTCATGTGACGTCAGAAATTTCGCAGGCCTAATTATTTGACAATTCGTTTTCATCCAGGGCGTCTGCTCTGATACATTTTTTTACTACCAGTATTACGTTCATGTGCTACGCGTACAGAAAAATTAGGTTTGTTATTAGTCTCCACGATGTCATCTTTGCTAGTCAACTACCTTAGCACTAGATCAATTTTTTTTTACTTTTAAAACATTAGATCTACATAAAATTACCAAAAATTATTTTAGTGTTATTATTAGATATTTTAAAGTTATCCAAGCACACAGCATTCCCAGCATAAGACCCGTCTTTACATCAACTATCTTCTTAGTGGTTGTACTTTCCCGTCCTGATCTAGATACATTTCCGGCTCCGTTATTAGTTTTCCATTTCCCAACATCCAGCACCAGTCTATCGCAGGCCCTCATCGCAAAAGCGGTACTTTCTGTAAGATCTGTGGACGGTACTCCCTTGACCTGTGCTTCCACTTTTAAAATTACACTTTGCGCTAGATATTTCCAGTCTCCTTTCATGCAGGGCTCCCTAGTACCCACTTCCCTGAGATATGTTGCGCAGGTTTCTGGACAAGTTTTCCCGTTGGGGTCACATCCAGCGCTTATAGCGTCATTCACGACGTTTTCCATGCTGAAGTAAAACTTCGTTGCATCACAAGTTGTCTTTGCAGGCTGCCTTGAGGAACCTGTAAGACTGCATGGATCTGAAAAAATTAGATCATGCCTGTTTGTTAAGAAAAATAGTTAGGAAAAGCAATAAGTAAACAGGTTTCATTAGCTGGCTGGTCCCCAAAGTAGCTGATAAAGGATCGATTTTTCGATCCCATAAAATACCGTCCACCCTACAGAGTCAGCAAACATTTAGTGGAAATAAGAAGTAAGAATAAGAAGGTCACAATGACCAACAACCTCACATGGAAATATACTCTATATTGCTTGCATTTGTCGACAAAGAGACATGAGGAAAATCTTCACTCTGGATTGAAATTTTAAAATCTGGAATTTACTTGTATTTTGTGTTCCCGTCACTCACCCAAGCCTCCCATTGTTATCCAGTTCGTGGTCCTTTGGTTTGGATAGTAAGTATAGGTGGCAAAACACATCTCGTCTGTCGTTGCCTCGCCGTAGTAAGTGTACGCTGATCGCGAGGAAGAATCAAACTCACAAACCATCCGCATCTCGTCTCCAGGCAGAAACATAATTGGAGGGCGAAATCTAGGCAAATAGTTCAAGAATGTGTATTGACTTGTCATTTTGTAGCAGTCAGAAGATTTGTAAGATTTTCGATTTTTTTAATTAGAAGATTTCACGCGAGTTTCTGGTTCTAGATTTGTTCATAATCTTTACCTGGTTACAGGAAGCTAACACAATGCACATGAAGTGTGTTATGTTGCCAATAGTTCATACAAAAGATACAGATGCAGAAACAGACAGGAGAACAGACATGAGAGACCTGGACATATAGCATAAATACTTCGTATAAACCCTATGATCTAACGAATCACTGACACCAGAATTGTCTGAGAGCAAACTTACTCGATGACCTCTGGGTTGTTAAAGTCATAGTTTGTAGCCTTAGCTATTGTTTGAACTTTGTTTCCATTTCTCCACCGTTCAGCTTTCGCTGACCTTCCTAAAAATTATAACAAGACGTTCTTTTCTTTCAATGATTTGAAACTTTTCAAACAGGATTGAGTTTACCTCTGGTTGTGAGCTTGTATGTTTTTGTAAGCTTGTGAAAAAGGGATTAAAATGGATCTGATGTAATTATTTTTTAACTTGTAGAAGAGGTCAGGAATAAAAGGGATGGTCCTAAATGTTGCTTGTACTCACCTATGAGGTGCATGTGTAAATACATATCGAGTATGTAGATAGTCTGGGGATAGAACTCTTTGGAACAAGTTCCCTCTGGTAGCGATCCTTGCCACACAACAGATTCCATCTGAGGCGGAATGGCCAGGTATGCTGGTCCTCCTAGCGACAGAAAATTGTTCGAATTGATCACAATCAGCAATGTAGAAAAGTTCACTTTTGTAATCAGTAAATAAGGCTTTTTTGTCCCATAACAATTTACCAATATTGTCTAAAGTTTTAAGTATCTGCTTAGCTGTTGTTGGCTTGCAACATTTTGACCACATTGAAAACATTAATGTCCTCTCACTTATTTGTGTTTATTAATATTTCCAAACTCTACCGTCGTGGTGAATGAATAATCTGGTTATCAAAGAAAGCTATTACGATTTCTACCTGCGGTAGTGGCAGCGTCATACTGTCGTAAACTCGCATCTTGGAAGAAGATTTGCACACCCGACGTATCAGTTAGTCCAGTCTCTTGTGGTCCATTTGTCCAGTGATACTGCATGATAGGTAAATGAAAACTTTAAACAGAGAAGTTTGGTGTGTAGCATAATTCTTGATATCAGGTTTATCAAAACGTGAATTTTTTTTCGAAACATCTTTTTCAAGATGATTACCTCAATGATGACTTTGTTGAAGGTTGTTTTTCCGAATCTGAGCCCAGCTTCATCAACCATGCAGCTTCCAGGCGACCCGAGGACCCAGATGTTAAGGAACACTGGACAGCTGACCGACACCATTAAACTACACATCTTTGGTTCCGAAAATCCAGACACAAACTCGGCTGTTGGACAAAGCTTCATTTTTATTTATTCTCAATTACAATGCGAGCTTTGTGTTATTATGGCCAATAGTGCGGGAGCTTTTATTATCTGCTTTGATTGGGGAAATATAGAACACAGGGGAAAGTCTTATGCATTCAATGTAAATAGTTTCTTTATATGAATTAAACAAACCTGGATGAGGGTGAAATGAAATAAATGGTTTTTTACCTGCCGTATCTGGGCATCCGTACACAACCATGTGGTGGAGGACCTTGGAATTACCAATGATGGGTTTGACGCCAATGACGTGATAATCCTTGTCTGAGGGAAGGTCGTAGTATTTACACATGTAAGTCGTTTTTGAAATGGGAACTTCAGTGCCTTGCGGTAGTCTCAGCCTTACACTCTGGACACCTGAAAATGTTATGCCATCTCAGATCTCGACAGTTAACATTTAGAATCTATGTTAAGTCCGTACACATAAATGTAGGAGAGGAAGTATACTATAGAATAGGCAGAAGAGAGCAGAAGGATGGAGATAAACAGGAAGAACAAGTAGCGGGAGAAGGCAGCAATAAAACAAGGACCCAGTTGTGAAGAAACATGTGTCGCGACAAAAGCATCCAATTGCGGGACCAGGGGTCACGACTTCTCGATAATGACAAAATGAGTACTCAATTTACTGGGCAATCCTAATCCTGCAGGGCTGTTAACTGTCATGCGACTAATTTCTATATGGGTGTAGCAACACTAGTCAATCGACAAGCGGTGATGGTCCACATCCCAGTGCTACTCAACAACCTATGCATGGGGCTCTTAGGCCACGTGGCTCTAATGATCGGGAGTTACTACGTGGCAGTTTCTGTAATGACAGTTACAAAATGACAGATAACTAACGACAGGTCGCATTTGACAAAAGACAAAATAAGACAAAGCAAGCTATTTATTGAAGACCTCAGTGGGGGGCGTCATGTTGAAGCCCAAGAAGGATGTCATGACTAAGGGTAGATGACTCAGTCAAAGCCCAACTCTGACTGACTAACTTATGGCCAAACAGCCTCTTTTATAGACATGGGGGGGGTACTATGCATGCATAACAGATACGAAAAAAGTCATATCCACCTGACATCCGTAGGGGGGTCCTCACCAATCCTGTCACCAGTGGTGACAGGTACCCATTTCTCCAGTCTAGTCGACCGGAAACGCAGGTACGACAAGTGCAAAAAGGTCACTCCACGACACATGTAACAGTATCAATGGGAACTCGGAGTGTAGATCCTTAGACTGCCAAGGGGACAATGTTGACTGTCCCAGTCAAATCAGAAAAAGAAAAAGGTATCAAATGGATTCCATGTCTTTTGGCACGACTCTAGCGCTACTGTGACAGAAAGTTACGCAAATCTGTCAGGAAAGGAGATGTGGAAAAAGCTAAGAATGTGATCGAGAAATATATAATGAAAAAGACAATATGTAATATCTCACAATACTAACCACTTTGTTCAGTAGCCGGACAATAGAACGTTCTTTTCTCTTGGCACAAAGTAATTCCATTTGCAGTATTTAGCCTCTGACAACTGGGAGAATCGTAAGGTTCACAAACACCTGAAAAAGTTTAGGTCTGATTCTAGTTAATATTCGAGTGCTCGAAGATTAAAAAAAACAGAACACGCTGAAAGTTATAACCAGCCAGAGGTCAAAATTGTCACTTCCAAAAGTAAAATTGTGCAACGGTTCACATGGTAAATTTACATCATCAAAATCCCTCAATTACAAAACATTTTAGGTACCGGGATGTTTTCCGACATCTCCGAATGGTAATTCTGGATTGTTGAGTCCTGGTCTCCAGGTACAATCTGGATCCCCCAGTTCCTCTCCGTTAGTCCATCCATCATTATCTGAATCTTTTTCACACAGGGCGGAAGTCCACTCCTAGAAAATTACCACGATACAGCAAAGCACTTTAGTTACTATATGTTTATTTCAACCTTCTTCCAAAAACACCAGAATTACTAGAAAAATTTTGATATGTACACTCGAGGGTCTCTTTTCTTGAACCCACAACGGAATCTCTTGCTTGGATAACACTGTTTCGTGATCAGATGGGAAATTTAGAACGTACCATTCCTTCATTGAAGAAATCAATTCCAAATGGATTTCTGGCTCCACCTCCAAATATGCTTGTGTGTCCAACCCCATTCCAAACCTGATAATTCACACATGGATCTGGCACACGATTTCCATTTGGGATCAACAATTGGAAGTTCTCATACAAAAATACTCCAGGAAACGCCAATTGTAAGACAGTTATTCCAGTAATAATCTGCATAATGCATACGGATATCATTGAAAGAAGGACATTTGTGAATTCCTGTGAAAATTACAAACATTTAGCAGCGTAATATTTTCTAATTTAATTGTGATAATTATACCATAATTCTTATTTCTTAAATTTGTGTCAAAGTAATTCCATCTAACACTAAATATCCTTTGTATCAGTTACCAGGTTTTCTTTTCACAATATATTGTTACGGAATTTTCCAAGTTTGATTCCCATCTGAATTTTCTGCCGGATAACAAAAAAGTTTTGTCGAAAATATGTGTACAAAATTACAGTTAGCAAATTAGAACCATGACCTATTTGACAAACTTGCTACTATGGAGGTTACCGCCAACTCGTGCGTAAGCTTACTTCAAAATGTGTGCAAACAACAAAATATTTGAATTTCTCATTTACGTTTACTCCATTGTATTCTTTTCCCAAAGGTGGATCCTGTGCGCTTCAGCTTGAGGATGAGTATTCAGCTTGAGCTTCGTCGAAGAAGGGTGCTCGCACGTAAACGAGCACCCTTTCGGTTC